>JBBMEF010000003.1:11226722-11245759 GCA_037832685.1 Sicyos baderoa
AAAGCCCAAGAATAGAAGAAGGACAAAAAGAGCAACAAAACTAAAAATCCAATCAATTCTGGTAAATGGGGAGGACACTACTATTCTAAATTAATATGAGAGTCAAATATCGATTTCTAAGATCGAACTCATGACCGTAATATTTAACTGAATTTCCAATAAAAATTGAAACTAATAAAACACTAAATCTTTCGATAACCTCAAACCCTTTACATTAGATTGAATTAAAATAAATCAATTACAACCCACTCCAATAAAAAGAATATATATAGTTTTCAAAACATTAATTGTGTAAAATTCAAATTTGAAAAGTTTCCAAACCATTTTTTCTATTAATATTTTAAAAAATAAAAAAGAAAACCCTAAACCAACTTCTCTTCCTCATTTATGGTCATCTTCCTCATCTCACACTGACCAAACTGATCTCCTTGTGCTCCAACAATGGCGACGATCCCCATTTCCTTCACCATTACTGCTCCGTTCCTCTCTTCTTCCAAGCTTCACCTCGCCGCCAAATCCCTCCCCTTCTCTTTCTCTCCTCCATTCCCCAATTCCGCCTCCCCCTTCCGAACCCTTTTCCCCATTTCATCCAAGTCCTCCTCCAGCCCTCCGATTCCATCTCCCATTGACTCCTCCGATTCCTTCTCCGCCCCTCCGCCGCCCTTCGCCCGGACATTGAAGTCCCGCCTCCGCCACGGCGAAACCCTCTACGGCCTTTTCCTCCTCTCCTTCTCCCCCACTCTCGCCGAGATCGCCGCCCTCTCCGGCTACGACTTCGTCGTCGTCGACATGGAGCACGGCTTCGGCGGCATCTCCGACGCCCTCCCCTGTCTCCGCGCCCTCGCCGCCGCTCAAACCCCCGCCGTTCTCCGCATCCCCGAAAGCTCCGCCGCCTGGGCCAAGAAAGCCCTAGATTTAGGCCCACAGGGGATCATGATTCCGATGATCGATTCGGCCGAGGATGCGAAAAGGGCCGTCTCGTATTGCAGATTCCCACCCGCCGGAGTCCGTGGATCCGCCCACCCGGTGGTTCGGGCATCGAAATACGGCATCGACGAAGGGTATCTGGCTAACTACGAGGATGAATTGCTGATCATGTGCCAGGTTGAATCGGAGCAGGCGGTGAAGAACATAGAAGAGATCATGGAAGTGGATGGGGTTGACTGCGTTCAAATGGGGCCATTGGACTTGAGCGGAAGCATGGGATATCTATGGGATCCTGGCCACAAGAAGGTCAGGGAAGTAATGAGAAGGGCCGAGAAGGCTGTTCTCGAGAGCCGAAGTAAAAATGGCGAAAAGGGTGCGTTCTTGGGGGGCTTTGCAATGCCTCATGATGGCCCAATTGAGATGAGAAAGCGTGGATATCAGATTATTTCTGGCGCTGTTGATTTGGGTTTGTTTAGAAATGCCACTGTTGAGGATGTGAGGAAGTTTAGAATGAGTGAAATGGAGGACTCTGAGGATTTGGATCAGCCTCTCACTCACAAGGAAGAGGATGAAGAAGATGCATATTGGAGCGAATGAAGTAACTTTTTCTCTTCTTTTTTTGACAATTGTTTATCTGTTTTACGTTTTTCTTGTTCTTTCTAGTACATAATTAGAGTTTAGAATTGCATTTCTTGATATGAATTTGCACTTTTGAATGTGTCTGAAACTCTGGTTAAACTCAGCCTCAGGGCCTAGTTTTTTTTTTTTTTTACTTCTCTTTGTGCATTTGGTTTAGATCTTCGTTTTTTGCTATAGGATTGATAATCATGGATCGAAAATTCGGTGTTATAGAATATCTTAAGGCCATGTGAAAGGAGACAGGTTGGTTGGCTTTACTGCTCTCTGTTGTAATTGATCTGGATCACGTGTCATCATTGGTCAATGTTTGTCTCATATTCCCATCTTAGCCCTCCTATTTCATATGGTCAAACTGAAACAATGCAAAGCATATAACAATCTAGGAGCTTGTGAGGTGGGGGCATTGGAGTAAAATCCCTCTTTTAAGTTTGTGCCCTTTTTGCAACTCCCATGTCTGTTGTCATACTTTACAGCAGCAAGGTGTGATGTAAAAACATACCCTTTTAAAAGGGTCCTCTTTGGCTTCTCAAGAATCAGGTAGATTTGAGGAAGGAGAAAATAAATAAAGCTAAAAAGTGGAGACAAGCTATGATGGTGATTCTTGAGAGCTTTTTTAGATTTAGGTTTGTTGTGCAAGTTGTAATGTTATTGCAGATCCATAGTGTAATAAGTTATGAGTACAAAGTTGGAGATTTGGATGCTTGGGGTCTTCCCAGTTCAGAAAATCCACAGATCTACATGTATTGGTCTAAATATCACTCCCTCAAGATTGGTGATTCTCTCAGTAAGTGCCCTTCTGTTTCTCACATTTCCTCCTTAAAGCTCTGCTTAGATTTGGTTTTTGATTTCGATGGCGGTTTGCAGTGTTCTTGTACCCACCAAGCCAAGACTCAGTGATTCAAGTCACAGAAGAATCTTACAAGAGCTGCAACCTCAAGGATCCAATGGTGACCATGAAAGATGGGAACTCTGTTTTCAACATCAGTGGCTATGGGGATCTGTTCTTCACCAGTGGAGTTGCAGGCCACTGTGAGAAGAATCAGAAGCTTCATATTTCAGTGCTTTCTGGAAATGGTTCCTCTTCTGATGGGGGGGCTGTTCCTGGAATCTCTCCCTCTTACCCCACTGTTTTTGGTGGAATCCCAGCTGCTCCCATTACTGCCAATTCTACCTCTTCCTCCTTGCCAACTAAAACCCCTTTTCTTCCTCTCTTCATTGCTGCTTTTTCTGGTTTTGTTACTTTGATCCATTGAGTTCAAGTTTGAGATTCATTTGTGTTATACTCTTGAGGAATGAAATCTTCTCTTCTTTAATGGTGTTTCCTATAAGAAATGGATCTGAGTTTCAGGTTTGAATTCAACAATATAATTTTTTTTTTTTTTTTTTGAACGGACCAGCTTTCGTGCACCTCGACTAATATCACGTGACATACCATCTGATCCTATAATATTTGGATGCAAGAAAATTCATAAAAATTAATTCTTAGGTAGGTGGTCGTTATGTATTGAACCCATCACCTTATGCACTCTAAAGTTCTATTTGACTTATTGAGTTGCTCAATGATGGTTTCAATAATTTTTTTTTGATATCTATAACTGTCTGGGCCAGCTTGCGCTCACTTCATTTAATGTCACAGGATATACTGCTTGACCCTACAACATTTGGATGCTAAGGAAAAGAAAATTAATTCCTAGGTAGGTGGGTACCATAGAATTTGAACCCATCACATTATGCACCCCACTTTGACCAATTGAGCCATCTCATAATAGTTATGGTTTCAACAATATAACTTAGTTCGAGGTAATTTCATAAGTTTAGTGATGTTTAAAGCTGGTGAGTTTTTTTTTTTTTTTTTTTTTTTAGTACAAATTGGAGGAGGGAAATTACAATACCGACTCTTCTAAGATTCGAACCCGTGGCGATGATGTTGAACTGGTTTCAACCTAACAATGAAACAATTGTACCACCGACCCTTTCGGTAAGCTGGTGAGTTTTAAACATAGTCTCGTGTCGTCTTATGATTTTGGTCGTGTCGTTTCCAGTTTGCATATGGCAGCCAGCTATGCCCATATGGGAATCTCAATTTTGTTGTCGAACTGTTTCCCAATATATAATTCAACCGACATATATAATAACGAGATTTAATGATACAGGTAGATTAGGTGCTTAATCTACATTCATTATTAACTCATTCTTTGTTATATAAACACAAGCCGTAGAGTTGAATTCACCTTCCTACCGTAAGGTTTAAAGTTTAGTTTAAAGTGCTTGCTTTTTTTTTTTTTTTTTTTTTTTTTAATTTATGTTAAATTATAGATTTGTATTATTGATCGGTATGGAATGATTTAGTAATTAAGAAAGTTTTGAGAAATTAAAAGATAAAAGGTTTAATCCATGATCACCTATTTAAGAATGACATTTAGGTGGTATGTATAATAGTTGAAATAGTATAAATTGGTCCAAATAATCACAAAGTATAAAAAAATAAACTTGTCTAAACAATCACAAAAAAAAAAAAATTGTACCATCGGATATGGCATTAAGCTTTTTATGTTGTACAAACAATTAGGTTAATTTAATAATAATTGTTTTTGGATTTCGAGTTGGTCAGTTGTTTTTGTTCGATTTAATTTAACTCAATCAAACTAAAAATAATATTATATATGTGGATTAGATTATGATTAATAAGAGAAAAGATAGAATGTTTACATATAATTCAAGTCTATGGCACATAATGTAATGAGATAGAATGTTTACAGATAATTCAGTTGAGCTCAATCACTTAACAAACTGATTGAGTTCAATCACTCAGAATTTTGATATAAACAAATTTCTAATAAAAAAGTGCTGGAAAAATGGCATGCAGGGGTCCGGACCCCAAATATATTGCCATTTGGGGTTCACCCAAACTATTTGCAAAAAAGGGTCGTCGCATCTTTCTGAAAGACGCGACGACCCTTTTTTTTGTCGCGTCTGTCTGAAAGACGCAACGCCACGTGGCCGTCAAATATGTTACAGAAAGTTGGACTTTTTCTCTTTTAACACCAATCAAAATCTACTCAATGAATGTGGACTTTTTCTCTCTCTTATTTATTTTTCTGATCTGTTTTTATTTTACTATTTTTTTTCTTCTTTCCTCTTTTCCGTTAAGGCTTTCTTTTTTTTTTTTTTTCGTTTTCTTTGTTTCTTTTTTCCTTTATAATATTTTCTTTTTTACATATATATATTAAACTCCACAACTTTTATTGTTTTCATGAACATATAAATATAGGTCATTTATCATTGTATTTGAATTATGTTGAATATTTTTTTTAAGGTGGATTTAGGGTTATAATAAATTAAGATTTTTGTTTCATTTATTGCAAGGTTGGTTATAATGTAATTTAAGTGGTCAGTATGGATTGAACGATTGCGGGTCGTCGCGTTGTTGTTATCTCTTTCATTTTTTTTTTTTCACTTCTTCCTCTTCATCCTTCAAAGCTACCCTTTTGAGTTTGAATTGTTTTTTTTTCTCTCATGTTTAAGTGTTGGGTTTAGCTAGACGCGACCCAACTTTCAGAAAGACGCGACCAAAAAAAAAGGAAGACCATTTTTTACAAATAGTTTGAATCCAAACCCCAAATGGCAGTATGTTTGGGGTCCGGACCCCTGCATGCCATTTTTCCCCATTACCTTTATAAAAACAGCCTTCACAACAATTTTAACTACTAAAAATTTTACACTTCATTTTTCCTCCGTAAATAGGACATGGAAAGAAGGGTAATTCGGTCATGAAAAAAGTAGAGCTGGGAAGAAGAGATAGCGTGTAGAAATTGTGCATGTTGGTATGGATAAGGATATAAACAACAGAAGCAAAGTTAGAGATAGAGAGAAAGACCACTAATTTGTTTACTCATTATCATCATCATGTGATGTAAATTGTAATTTCCATTTCCATTTCATTTTCTTTTCTTTTTTTAAAACAAAAGCTTGCATCTTTTTTAATTATGAACAAAAATAAAATGGATAATGTTAGAAATCCCCATATCCATTTTTTACCATAATACAAATACTGTATTTGCTTATTTACTCATTCTTTCCCCTCACCCTCTTCCCTTCTTGAGTTCTTTCTTTGTTGGGTTTTTCTCTTCTTCTTCTTCTTGTTAATGTCCCTTGCTCTGCTTTTACTCAAATCTTTGCAGGTTGGTTTTCTCTGTTTTTAAGAACTGGGTCTCGTTTTTCATTTGATGGGGTTAGGGTTTGGGGTTTCTTTTTGCTGATTTAACTAAGTTTTGGAATCTTTTTGGGGGGTTCTGTTTTGGAACAATTCCTTGTTCTGGGTTTTGGTGGGCAGCTACAGGATAAAAACCAATTTCTGTTTTTGATTATTAGAAGTTGAGAATCTTAGGATTCTTTTTTTTTTTTTTTTTGTTTTTTTGTTGTAGGTATTTTGAACTTCTTATCCCCAATCAAAACAAGTTTCTTTGGCTCTTTCTTTACTATAGCCTTCTTGTTTTCAACTCATCTGGTGTTGGGTGGATAAGAAAGCATCTCCTTTTCCATAACCTTGAAATCCTTTTCAATTTGTGCAGTTTGGTTGTTGTTATCTCTTTCATTTTTTTTTTCACTTCTTCCTCTTCATCCTTCAAAGCTACCCTTTTGAGTTTGAATTGTTTTTTTTTGTTTTTGTTTTTTTTTCTCCCATGTTTAAGTGTTGGGTTTAGCTAGACATTTCCCTGTAGATTTGAGGTTGTGGGTCTCTCTAAAATTTGTAACTGAGTTTAAGAAAAGAGGTCAGACCCACCTCACGTTGAGTTTAACTTGTGTCGGCTGCTGGTTTGGTTCATGTATTTGGGGTTTAGCTTAAAGGGTTAGGGCATCATCTACTTTTGGTGCTTATGTTGGTTGATCCATTTCCATGAACTGGTTCATTAATGGTGGATTTATGGAAACTAAGGCTGGTTTGCTTGGTGGGTGTGGGAAGATATGGCTCCAATTTTGGGAGAAGCTTATTGGGAACTGTTGCAAGATGCATCACCAGCACTACCAGTATATTGGATCCATGAAAGCTAGAAAGAATTGGTGGAGAAGGCTTTTGGTGGCTTGGGTTCTTTGCTCTATATTTGGTTCTTTATGGATCTTTCATTATATGAGCTCACAAGCTATAGAGAAGAGGAAAGAGGCCTTGGGAAGCATGTGTGATGAAAGGGCTAGGATGCTTCAAGACCAGTTTAATGTCAGCTTGAACCATATCCAAGCAATGTCCATCCTCATCTCCACCTTCCATCATGGCAAGAATCCATCTGCAATAGATCAGGTAGAATTATATATTTTCATAAATATTTGTTTTTATGTATGTAGTTTTTCATCTCCTTTCTTCTCTCTCTTTCCTATTCCTTAAACACACAGAGAGAAGAAGGGTTGGGGGAAGAAAGATTCTAGTATATTATTTTGATTAATACTTGTTTACCTTCCATTTTACCTTTTCATCCATCCTAGGTTTGGTTATGTACTGATGTAAACTATATAAGCATTGAAATTTAGATGTAAATCAGAATTAGTATTTCTACTTGTTGTATAGTTGCTGATCATAAGACCACTATACTGTGTATGGCGTGGCTTTCGTTTTTTATGTGTTTTTTCGTGGGATTGATGTGTGTTCTTTTGAAGTAATGGTCTCTATTATCCATTCAACAAAGACTAACTTTCGACATATAGAGGACCTTTGCGAGGTACACAGAAAGAACTGCTTTTGAGAGGCCTCTTACTAGTGGTGTGGCGTATGCGGTAAGGGTGCTCCATTCCGAAAGAGAACATTTTGAGAAGCAGCAGGGCTGGACGATTAAAAGTATGGACAAAATCGAACAAAGTCCGGTTCATGAAGATGACTATGCTCCAGAAGACCTGGAGCCATCACCCACCCAAGATGAATATGCTCCTGTAATCTTCGCACAGGATACAATTTCTCATGTCGTTTCTCTCGATATGCTGTCGGGCAAGGTGAGATACTTTCTTATCTTTTGGAACCTTTTCATGTCAGTGAGATTCTAATTGTCTTCTGCTGGACCATAGTGGA
This sequence comes from Sicyos baderoa, assembly GCA_037832685.1. Taxonomy (NCBI): domain Eukaryota; kingdom Viridiplantae; phylum Streptophyta; class Magnoliopsida; order Cucurbitales; family Cucurbitaceae; genus Sicyos; species Sicyos baderoa. The sequence goes on from JBBMEF010000003.1 coordinate 11,234,344, forward strand.
CAATTTGTAGACAAATAGTCTCTTCACTTCAATCCTTTCCTTATTTCTTGATACTTCTAGTCGAAATTGGTGGTTATGGCCCTGGTTTTGATAAGACTTGTACGTTTTTTAGAAATCCCTGAAAAGTATTGAGGTTCTAACATGTGATGTCATACTAAGTTATTTTCTCAGTTTTAGACATCATGCATAAGGTTTTAACAGTGAATTACTGGCATAACCAGGAAGACCGTAATAATGTATTACGCGCTAGAGCATCAGGGAAGGGAGTCTTAACTGCTCCATTCAAATTAATCAAAACAAATCGTTTAGGAGTCATACTTACATTTGCTGTCTACAAGAGAGATCTTCCCTCAAATGCCACTCCGAATGAGAGGGTTGAAGCTACCGATGGGTATGGTTTCTTTCCGATGATCAAACTCAATATGCCGAGTTCTTGATCGTGTATCATTTAATGAGATAATACACACATATATTCCTATCTCAAAGAAGTATTTTAAACTCTGCCAATTTTGTTATCAATGCATCTATATTTGTCAAACAGGTATCTTGGTGGAGTATTTGACATCGAGTCGCTGGTGGAGAAGTTACTTCAACAGCTTGCAAGCAACCAAACCATCCTAGTGAATGTGTATGATACCACTAACCAATCACACCCGATCAGTATGTACGGTAAAGATGTATCGGAAGATGGGTTGCAACATGTTAGCCCACTTAACTTTGGGGATCCAGATAGAAAGCATGAGATGCGATGCAGGTAATTAAGTGAATTGCTACTTACACAGCACCAATATGTTCTGAGATTATAGTTTTCTTAAAATGATCGTATTTTTGTCGAACTTCCCATCTACTCAAGACTTGACATGCACTTCGTTTTCTGAATGACTGAACTATCCTTTTCCATGATGAGATCTAAATCTAGTTTATTTTAATTGTTGAGATGTCAAACAAGTTTGTACTGCAGAATGGTGAATTCTATGTTTCTTACACAGGTTCAAACAGAAACAACCTTGGCCATGGTTGGCAATGACAACTTCATTTGGCATACTCATTATTGCATTGCTTTTGGGGTATATATTCCATGCAACCTTGAACCGAATCGCCAAAGTGGAGGATGATTACCATGAGATGATGCAACTCAAGAAACGAGCAGAAGATGCCGATGTTGCCAAATCCCAGGTATGTGGAAACTTTGATTAGCAAGATATTAGAATTATCTCTCAACATACGTTTATGAATCAAGCCTTACGAGTTCTTCATCAACCCTTTGTAGTTCCTTGCAACTGTGTCCCATGAAATCAGAACCCCAATGAATGGTGTTCTAGGTGAGAATTTACAGAGGCCTCTTTTGCTTAGTTCTTTCTAAGAAATTCTTCAAGATATGCTATGTTGCAGCAATAATCTAACCTATTTCTATGGATATTTCAGGAATGTTGCATTTGCTTATGGACACAGACTTGGATGCCACTCAACAAGATTTTGTTAAAACTGCACAAGAGAGTGGAAAAGCTTTGGTGTCACTGATAAATGAGGTTTTGGATCAAGCCAAAATCGAATCTGGAAAGCTTGAGCTTGAAGCCATACCATTCAATCTGCGAGCGATTTTGGATGATGTTTTGTCACTATTTTCTGGGAAATCTCAAGAGAAAGGATTGGAGGTAATATAAGCTTCAAATTCTTCAGTCCAGACCATTGTTCTAGCTTACTTTTTTGTTACCTCATCTGTATGTGTTTTGTTATCTTACTCATACTATATGCATATGGTCATTTTGTTGAAATTGCAGCTGGCAGTCTACATCTCAGATGGTGTTCCTGAGATGCTTGTTGGGGATCGTGGAAGGTTTAGGCAAATCATCACTAATCTTATGGGAAACTCAATCAAGGCAAGTAATGCTTTTTTTTTTTTTTTTTTTGTTTTTCAACAAGGATGGATTCGAAATCAATGACTTCTTAGTTCTTAGTCTAGGCGCACACTTGTGCCTCAATTTGGCAAGTAATGCTTTCTTCTATATTGCCAAAAAATCAATATAGGAAAATTGGCGATCTCTAGCTGATCAATGTATACATGGGGACATTAGAACAAATGATCTAATGACTAGATGGATTAGGAACTATTCCAACTCTACTGATGTTATGAATTCTGGTTAAGCACAAGAAGGAACTGGTGGAATATCTTAAAATAAGTGAAGATGATTTTGTTATTAGAAATTTGAATCCAATGTATTTGACTATTGGTTTTTGTTTAGCTTCTAAGTCATGGTATTTGGATTTGGCAGTTCACAGAGAAAGGACACATTTTTGTCACTGTTGATCTTGCCGAGGAGGTTATTGAACCGATTGATCCTGAGAACGAGTCATCAACAAAGAGCACCTTGAGTGGCTATCCTATTGCCAATAGACGCCTCAGCTGGGCAGGATTCCAAACGTTCGATCAAGATGGAGCCATGGCTTCTCATTTCCTGCCATCTTCACCAGACCAAATTAACCTCATAGTATCTGTGGAAGATACGGGCTTTGGTATTCCTCTAGAAGCCCAATCACGTGTTTTCACTCCCTTCATGCAGGTTCGACCGTCCATCTCTAGAACCCATGGGGGAACGGGTATCGGGTTGAGTATTAGCAAATGTTTGGTTGGCCTCATGAAGGGGGAAATTGGTTTTGTGAGTGTACCTAAGATTGGCTCTACCTTCACATTTACGGCAGTTTTCTCTAAAGAGCCAAGTGAGTATAACAAAACCCAACAAATTAAGAACACTTCCATCCCAGCATCCTCAGAATTTAAGGGTATGAGGGCATTAGTTGTGGATCATCGACCTATTCGGGCCAAAGTATCTAGATATCATATTCGACGTCTTGGAATAACTGTCGAATTGTTACCTAACTTGAACCAATGTCTGTCAACCATGAGTATTAGTGGTTCAGCTATCAATATGATTTTTGTTGAGCAAGATCTTTGGGATAAGGATTCAAGCGCATCAGATCTCTTTATCAAGAACTTGAGAAATTCTTATGGGGCTCCTCCCAAACTATTTCTTCTTACTAGCTCCATTAGCTCTTCAAAAGCTAGCAATATAGTTTCTGATGTACTCATTCCCACAGTCATCTTAAAGCCCTTGAGGATAGGCATGCTTGCTGCCTCTCTACACCGGATCATGGGTGCCGAGATTAAGGGTAGTAGTCCTCGCAACGGAGAGCTTCCTGTACTATCTTTACGTAATTTACTTCGTGGTCGGAAAATTCTCATAATTGATGACAATAGGGTTAACCGTATCGTCGCTGCTGGTGCTCTAAAACGGTATGGAGCTGATGTGGTATGTGAAAACAGTGGAAAAGACGCAATCCGACTGCTTACGCCACCCCATCATTTTGATGCATGTTTCATGGATATTCAGATGCCAGAAATGGATGGGTATGTGATAATTTTACTTCCTTTTCCTCATTCTATCTCAAATTCTTGCAGCAATAGAAATGCCTTTTGTACATGCGTCGAAGAAAGCTAGCCTTGTCGTCGAAAAAACTTGATTTTATAATTCTTCAGACATACAAACATACTTAAATAGTAAATAAGCCTGATCACTTGAGTGATTGTTCTGCCTCACAGCTTTCAAGCCACTAGGAGAATCCGGGAGATCGAACGTCGTATCAATGACGGTATTGAAGATGGAGAACTATCAAAAGAAGCATACGAAAACAAATGTTATTGGCGTGTACCCATCTTGGCCATGACCGCAGACGTAATCCAAGCTACGCACGAGGAATGCCTTCGGTGTGGGATGGACGGATACGTTTCAAAGCCATTTGAAGTCGAACGACTTTACCGAGAAGTTTCTCAATTTTTCCACAATACCCCAAATGGAACTTTATAGAGAGAAATCATATATTCCAGGGCTGCAGATGACATTGACCTGTTCAGTCAGGATGTACAGCAAGCTTGAAAGGGTGTGAACTACCTCTGAGTAAGTATTTTATTTTGATTGACATAGGATCAAAGTACACCATCTAAATAATAATATCCTAATGATGAAAATATTCTATCATATACTGTCTTTTGCAGTCGATGGGGATCAACTTCTCGGATTGCTAAAATATTATGCTAGGCAAGCCTATGTTTTGTGGATGAGTGTAAATAGTAGACAGACATAAGTGGTCAGGTGGAGTTTTCGTCATCAGACGAGTCGAATGAGAAAAACCAGCTATGGTTTTTCTGTATAAGTTTCCAGATTGGTCTAAGAAAGATTCATTGGCAACAAGAATGCAATGGGGACTTCTCATATGAGAGTGATTGGTTTGCATTTGTTTTTCCTCACTTGTGATCATCCACATGTTGAAGATCATCAGATAGCTAGAAATGGCACATTTTACTATTGTAGATTGATATCAATTTAGATGGAAGAAAGGAAGAAGAATGTTGTGTGGCAACTGGAAGGGGGAAGTGTCTTGTATATTAAGAACAAGCTTAGCCTTTTCTTTTCTTTTTTTGCTGATTTTGTTTTATAATTCTCCAATTTCTAATGAAAATAGGTTCTATAGCTTCATATGAACACTGTCAAATTTGAAAAGGTTGGTATTGTACATTTCTTGCAGAAATATCCTACTTCTCAGATCTGTGTTCTGTATGAAAGTTTCACCAAATCATTCAGTTTCTCAAGTAGTTTCTACCTTTATTTATTTATTTATTATTATTATTATTAATTTTTTTTAATTTTTATTATTATTATTTTTTTCCTGGAGAAGTACTGGTGTGATTCTGAAGAATGTTAGGTTTTGAGTGGAGCTTCCAAGCTAACACCTAGAAATACCTTGTGTAAATTAGAAGACTTGTTGGTATTAACAAAATGGCTACTTTTCCTCTCTTTCAAGTGTGTGTTTCTAATTGTTTTAAAAAAAGGGGGTGTGTTTGTGAGTGTTTTTTCTTCTTTTTGACAGTTTAAAGTATGTTTGGACTGATAATTTTTCCCAAGTGTTATAGTACAGTCTTCCTGGCTTTCCACTATTGGGGAAAAAAGAAAGTTGGGGAGAAACTATTTTTGGGGATCTTAGTGAGATTTCAAAAACAAAATTTGGTGTTTTAGAACCCCTTTTTCTTTGTAGTTTTTGGAATTGCACTATTATTTCAATAGCTTGAGAGAGAAAAAAAAGGTGTAATTTCAAAATATAAAAAATTAAAACATAATACCATCCGTCTTCAAAAGGTGTTAATTTAGCATTTATAATGGTAACTAAAATTAGGCATGCCATAAGAACTTCAATTTTGATTTGATGTAATATTAAAAAAAAAAGTGCAGACTTACTTCATGGTTACACTTTGAATTGAATTGTATAACTATATTATTGTTTCAAAAGAGATGATCAATATCTAAATTATAAATAGAAATAGAGATTAGATTCTTCTATAGCTTTATGATCATCATTAACAACCTAATCATCACACAAACTCAAATAATACCTTGGAGCAAATATGTTAATCATGTCAGATTTTGGGAAAGATAATTTATTCTTACTCCTTTACATGGTGGTTAGATTTGGATATTTAAGACAATATTATGATCTTGTGGGGGCGACTCAACTGGAAGTAAATGGTAACTCAAATAATAGCTAGAGAAGGTACACCCACTAGTACAAGGTACAATAAATATATAGATTAAATTCCAATACATATTCTATTCAAGTAATTACCATGCTACAGGTAGTCGATATTGACATACACATAAAAATTCACATCAGTACTTATATTTTCAAAAGTAAGAGAATATATATAATTTACATAATTTAAAAGCTGACCTATCAAGTTACAGAAGTTACATGGCTTTACAATAGTATTTTAACTACAAAATATTTGGAGAGTTGAACATAAGATATTTCAGGAGAGTTATTTCTAACTAATAGTACCCTCCCTCTATTATTGCCCACAGATATCAGTCACAAACTTCAAAAGCTGCTTTTTTCAGATAAAGAGAACAAACAATAGACCTCAAAACTAAAAGCACTCATTTTCCAAAAAGGAGGAGGAGAAAGGGTCATGACCAAAAGCCTCTTTCATTCTATTACTGTGTGTTTTGAATTCTTGTCCCTAAATTACAAACCAAAATTTCACAAAACCAAACAAATTTAACAATGCCTCCAAACAAACCTCTCCTAATTTATTCATCATCAGCATTGAAACTTCCACTCTCTGTTCCCCATCCCCCTTTCTTGGTTAAGAACAACCAATGTTTTCCATCATCAACTCCAAAATTATAGAAAACCCACATGAGGAAATTCTGGGATTTGGAGAGGGGGAGGCACTGAAGCTTCATCATGTTCTTGTTTGGATGAGTTCTTCTCTGAGTTCTCAATAATGGTTTTCGGGCGTTTGAGCACTCCTGAGATCAAACTGCTCAAGGATCTAAAGGGGTGGCTGATTTTATCCTTTACATTCAAGATAATGGAGACCTCAGAAAACTGCCAAACAACAGTCACAACAATCATCACAGAGAGAAGACAGTGAGTTAAAAGGTTTTGCTTCTTCACCTTCTTGAGTTCCTTAACAATGTCTTCTTCTCTACTACACTCATCATCATCATCATCATCATCAACAATTTCCTCTTTCACAGAGTTCTTAGCATTGGTTTTCAAAGTATCTAACTCCTCTGGTTCTGTTCCTTCTTTCAGTAACTCTATCTGTTGGTTGTTGAGGAAAATGAATTTGGTTTTCAAATTTACACACTTCAAAGAAGCAGAGATAGAATTGGGGAGGGTGATGATGATGAATGATGTTATGTGAGAATCCAAAACAACAATTAAAACGCAAGACAAAAAAAACACAAATTTACGTATTCACCAATTTTGAGTTAGGTATGTCCAGGGGTAGAGGAGAAAACCCGTTTTATTTAGGAGATGAAAATATAAATGCTAGGTTAAAAAGGCTATGGTTTCAAGAGTGTTTATAACTTTATATGATGCACCTCTTATAAAACTCTTAGGGGGTGTTTGGATAAAGTTTTCGATGAAGAGTTATTTTGAGTAGTTAGAAATTAAGAGATACGACAACAAAATCGTATGGCTGTGATTTTTATGGAGATGAGTTTAAGACAATAGTTTATTTGGAGGTGGATTTGAAATAAGTAATTAATTTTTAGTAGTTAAAAAAAATGATTCGAAATGAGCGGTTAAAAATGAGTTACTTTGAATAGTTGGAAATTGATGATTAAAAATGATGAGTTATTTTGAGTAGTTAGAAATGAATGGTTAGAAACGAGGAGTTATTTTTAGTGACAAAAATGAAGAGTTCTTTTGAATAGTTACAAAGCTCATTTGGATGTAGTTCTTTGAAGAGCCGTTAGTAAATACTCATTTTAAATCCTCCTTAAATACAACCAACAAACACCCCTAATGCATCATTTGTCTAAGCTCACTACGAAAAGTATAAATACAATTAACATATTTTCTAGGTTTCAAGGGCTGCCCCGAGCTCACATCGAGCGCTTTGCCCCTGGACCCGACTCGATGAGCGGGCAAGCGAAACCATGTACTGAGTAGTTTTAGGGCAAGTTCAAGGCATTTCAACAAATGAAATGATGATTAACAGTTCAGAAGGCTAAATCTAGGTAAATCTCAAATGAATCAAGACAAATAATGTTCATACATACGAGATTGGAATTTTCCAACCAGTGTATAATTAAAGAAAAGCCAGAAGCTCAAAATCGAAACATGTGAAGAAGAAATCAAAGCAACCGCAATCAATTGACGATTTCAGTGTTCGGAAAATCCAAACCGCGAAGCCTGCGTACCTGAGAGAGCAAGTTGTGGAGGAGAGTCCGGTCGCTGTTTTCATCGCCATCGTCGAGGAAGCTCCGATCAGAGGATTTCTCGTTCTTGTTCTCTTCGAGCAGCCTCTTAATGGCGAGGGTGATCAGCTCCAGGTGTTGCTCTTCTTCCATTGCTGCTTTGAAATTTCTATGGAAGAAGTGAGGGATTTTCAATCACGCTCTCGCAGTATCGGTTCCGCCATTGATGGAAGCTTTCAGAAGTGTATAAAGGACGACGACATTCAAGTGGCACTCTCTTCTACATTTCGCATTTCAAATACATCTCTATATATTGGTTCGATTTTCTTCGAATTTTAGGTTAAATTGCGAACTGAACACAGTCAGTTAATTTAGGTAACCAACGATGTCTAATAAAAAATAAAATTACTATTTCATTTTTCATTTTTCGGTTTTTTAAAACTAAAAATTATATTGGATGAAGTATTTTTCTAAAATAATTATAAATATAAGTAAATTTTAAATTATTTTGTATTCATAATATTATAAATACTCGTACTCTAAATTTTTATTTTTATAAATACTCATTTATTATTATTATTATTAGAAAGTATATGAACTTTATTATCTTGATTTTTTTAGTACAACAAAGATATCAGTGAGAATTTGTATAGAGTATACATTGTACTAACATTTTTAATTCATTCAGCCTCAAACCTGTAATATTTTATCTTTTAACAATAATGTACTAAATTAGGAGCGGCATAGACAATGCTTTAGCATAGCTTAGTGATTAAAATACATTGTTTAGAGTTACATGAAGAATCTAACTATCTAGTCCCATCCAAGTCATTTACAATTACAGCAAATAATGCAAATCATTGTCAAGAGACAATATATGAGTAAATATCTGCTTACCAACCATTTAGTAGACTAATGTGCATATGGTGGTGAACTAAAAAGGTAACTTGGCAAAGAAAGATGAAATCAGTGAATGTTAGGTTAATTAGGATTACCAGGTTGCTCCTATACAAACTTAGGATATTGATTATAATTACCAAGTTGCTCCTATACAAACTTAGGATATTGATTATAGTCTTCCATCCCAGAAATGTCGCCGAGAGAAGTCGATGCTGCAGATTCACTACCGGTGCCATTAAGTTCAGCCTGTAAAAGTTAAGGTCGTAAGATATCGTCAAAGAAAACGATAGCACCATGAATTCAGCTCCATAAGAAGACCCAATATAAGGCTTGATGTACACCTTAATTCATGAAAGGATGAAAATGTAAAGGTTAAACTTTGTTTGGATGGTGGGTGAGTTCAAGAGGAATTTGGCAAGGGTAAAAATATGAAAATATATTTTGATGACAGGATAAATTGGGATTTTCCACTTTACCATTTGGTATTATGAAAGCTACAAATATTCTTAACCCATTAAAAACACTTTTCAAAATTATCATAGAGTTTTATTTATTATAAATAAAAGTGATTTTAAAACCTCTAAAAAAACACTTATAAGATAATGAGTAATTCTAATGGTTGTGAATTGATTTTGAAATATAAACTCATGTTATCTAATATGATATCATAATTCATTAAAACCAAATTAATATTTGGTTCAATAAAAAGAAATTAAGATTCAATGTCAATCTGTGCACTCAGATTCCACATTGAAAAGATGAGAATATCTCACAATATTTATAAGATAGAGGAACTATTCCACTCATTACCCATAGCCTAAAGTGGATTGTGTTTTTTCGAATTCAACTGTTATAACTTAAGAAGAAAATGGAACATGATAAAGGATCAAGCTAAAATGAAATCATGCTGCTTGAATCAGAATCAAGTATAGGCTCTTGAGAAGTAAGACATTATTGAAATTCATTGTTACCATTAAAAAGTAGTGCTCACCTTAGCTTCTCGAAATCCTTCAAGCATACGATGATATTGCTGACGAGCATCTGGAGAGTCAACCATAGATATCACTCGTGAAACATCCTCGTCGATAGTCCCTTCCACTTTTTGTTTGCGGAACACCTTTGTAATATCGTCGTCTTCATGTTCATCAATCGACCGTATCTCGCCACGAAATCCTCTCAAACCAACCCTTTTCCTTCTCCAACGCAATACAACTTTTTCAAGAACTCCAACAGCCCAACAAATTACTTTGTAATGCTTTCTAACCTGATACCCCCTCACATGTGCCTGTTAACAATGGAAAATGACAATAAAGAGTTTAAATAATAACTTGGAATGGCATCAACATCTGAAGCTTTAGTAGAAGGCATGGAATGTGTCCTTACCACCTTTTTTTTTTTTCTTTTTTTTTTTTTTCAAAGGGCATGTTGGGAGAAAGAAGAAATGAGAATAATTACGGAGAAGATGAGATATGAGTAAGAATAAGAGGGAGAATTTTTTTTTTTGATATCCATGATTGTCCGAGCCAGCTTGCTCGAACCTCGACTATTGTCATGGGACATACCGCCTGAGCCTACAACATTTGAATGTCAAGGAAATCCGTAGGAAATTAATTTTTAGATAGGTAGCCACCATGGATTGAACTCATCATCTCTTAATTCCTTTAGGCCCTTCTTGACTACTAGGTCACCCCATAATGGTTATTGAGGGAGAATTATTATAAAAAGAATGATTATTTGTGTTTGGAGTAAAATGAATGATTATGAAAAAATGATTAACAATGTTTGAGGTGCAGAGAATAATTATATGGAACAAAATAGTGACTACAAGGAGAATGAAAAGTAGCTATGAGGGATTATGAGGGACTGAATATTATGGAGAAATGATTGTCGGCGGCCCAAACGTAGGTAATAGAATTATTATTCTCATAATCATTCCCATTCTCCTTGCCCAAAATACCCAAGTGATAATGACTTAATTAGCGTGTTTAGTAACTAACTGTGTGCAAATGTACATAACTGATCCTATGGTACCTGTATCTTCACGACTTTCTGACGAATTGATAAAAACTCTTTACGACCTTTCCAGCCTCTATACTTTTTTTGTATGGATAATGCAGCAGCATTGTAATCACGTCGATTAAAAAAGTTCAACTTTGACATAGCAAAGAGCCCCTGTATGTCATTTGGATCAATTCCATACTCATCTATACAAGCTGCAAAAACTGTCTCGTTCTGCTGTCGCTTTCTGAAAGAGTGAGCCCGGAAAGCAGATTGAATACGAGCCGCTGCCTGAGCAGCATTTCTGACTGCAGCTAAGGTATCTTTTAGAGGGATATAGTCCTCAGGGGAAGAAAGGCTCCCATTTGAAATGCAATTTACTGTCATTTCTGCTTCTACCAAAGCAGAGCCTTTAGAAAGCTCACCTTCTTCAAATGTGAGAGATGAAAGATGAGTAGTAAGTGCAACCTCAGATAAATAACCAGCAAGTCCTTTGTGTCCATGGATGTCTGCTATAGCTGCTGCAGTTTTACCAACTGGATCTTGCGAGTTAGGATCAGTCACAGCGCCAGCTGATGCTTCGGAGGCTATTAGTGCAGCAACCATTTTTTCCCTGATTCAAAAGCAAAAAAGAAAAGGTCAATTCACAAGCTTTCAAAGATAAATGTGAAAATAATAAAGAGGAATAATTTCTGTGTATTATTCATTTAGAGGAGGGTTTCTTAAATAGAGAAACCCCCACTATACAAATAAGG
>JBBMEF010000003.1:11245859-11262928 GCA_037832685.1 Sicyos baderoa
GCTATAAATGAATTTTTAAAAAGAAGTTGCTATAATTTTAATAAGGGTTTGAGATTTTGCTATACAATGCAAATTCCTAAATAAAAATTATAATTAATATATTAAAAAATATAAACAAGGACAAACCAATCTATATATAACAAAAAATAAGAATAATATATATATATATATATATATATATACAAAAGAGTAGAATATATATATAACGAAAAAATAAAGTAAAAAATGTGTTTAGATGTGTTTTTAATAATATATATGAATAAAAAAGTTGTGATAGAAAAAAGATATAGAAAATTGCACAAACCACCTCTAAACTATGATATTTGTAACAATTAACTTCCTAAACTTTTAATTTGATCAATCAGCTAGTGTTGCAATTAAGCCCGTTTATATTAAATTTTGTAAATTATGACAATAGCACGAGGGTAAAATTGTGTTGTGAAATATCAATTTGGAAAGCAATTCCTCGAGATCCCTCATATCCCCAAGTTTAATCAATTATAGGTCACTAATTGAGGTCACAAATTGAGGCAAAGGCTTCGAAATATCACAACAACTTATTGCAAAAGAAATGAGATAAAGAAGAACTTAAGACCATTTATTAACTGTGAAACATGACTTAGAGAAGCTTCAAATAGTTTATTTTCATGGTATTTAAGTTGGAGCCGATGGAGGTGAAAACTTGGGGATATGAGGGATCTCGAGGAATTGCTTTCCAAATTGATTTATAGTAGAAAATCTAAATTCATAACTATTTTTGTTTTTTGTTTTCTTATAAAAAACAAGAAACAAAACAAAACCAGTTTAATAATCGTTTCTCGATTCTCGTTTTCTATTTTATTTTATAATTTTAAAAAAGTTTTGATACGTAGTGTAAAAATACATAATATGTAATAAAAATTCATTAAAATAATTTTTAAAATATATAGTTTAATATAAATAAATATTTTATAAAAAAATGTTTTTTTTTTTTTTTTTTGAAAAAGATGTTATGTTTTACTTAATTATTTATTATTTATTTGATGTTGACTCAAATATATAATGATTATATTACCTTGAAAATAGTGTTATTGTAAAATATGAAAGTAACATTAAAATTATAAAGATAGAGAAAAAAAGAGTAATTTTTTAACTAATAATGTACATTATACATTAAGCCGATAAAACAATTATAAAAAATATACATTGTCTAATATATATAAATTTGAGGATTTTGCATGTATATTAAAAAAATAAAATAGCTTTATGTATAGCACAATTTCCAAACTTGTTTATTTGGGACAAAAAAAATAATTGATTTCACACTGTTCAATCATTTAAAATCGATAGAAGTCTATCAATTTAATTAATAGAAGTATATCAGTTGAACTGATAGAAGGCTAATAATGGTAGAATATCAATTTTGGGTAAAATGTACTATGAATGAAATTATTTTAAAAAATGTGTTATAATTGTAATGAAGAGGGCAAAAAATATGTTGTGTAGAGAAAATTTCCAATCATTTATTATTTTTTTCTTTATACTTGATTCTAAAAAAAACTTTATACTTATTTTTAATTTAACTTCTATAATAAATAAAATTTATATTTCTATGTTAATTTTAATATATACTATTTTTTTAAAGAATAATTAATTTTTTTATTTATAAACTATCTTAATTAATATAAAACAAAGTAGTATTTATATTTACTTAGATATTTAACTATTTTGATTTTATTTCTTAATTTTACTATAGATATATAAATTTTAAAATGTTTATTATTTGTATTTATATTTTATTTAAATTTATTTTAAAAATTTTAAATATATATATTAAATAAAAAAAATCCAATATTTAAATGCATGTTATATTTATAACAAAATTAAAAATATTTATTAAAAAAATAAGAAATAAAAAGAGAGAAACAAGAAATGATTATTAAACGAAATTTGTTTTTTTAAAAAATATTTATCAAATAGTTTCTTGTTTTTTATGTTAAAAAAATAAGAAACAAGATCGTTACTAAACGAGTATTTAGGGATCAGTTTGCCTAACAATCTGCCTCGTGCAAGCTCATCTTGACAAAAAATCTAAAAAATATAAAGAAATGTTTGCATGTATAATAAAAAAGATTAAGTATTTTCATGTATAACACACAATTAAAACTAACTCATTTGTAGCACGAAATCTAAATTGGGTTCTATCACTAGTTGAATTCTAGAGACTCATTCTATCACTGATCATGTGAAATTATTTTAGAAATTATACTACAAATATAATACAATAGATAAAATATGCTACTGAAGGTAAATTCTCGACTAAAATATTATATATAGAGCTAGCGAGGATTTTGACCGGCGTTTGGTAGAAGCAGGATATCGAAGAGGCGAGGAACAGGTTGCGCTGGGCGAGGATGTCGTCGGCGGATGGGCCATTGTAGGGCGAAGGGGAGTAGTCAAAAGGTGGAATTGAAGGAACAGGAACATGGGCGTGAGGAATTGATTTAGACTGTGAAAACAACTTATTATGAATGAAGCTCATTTGTATTGAACCCAGCAGATTCTTTACAAAATGAAGTTGATAAAACAAAGCAAGATATATATATATATAAGAAAATGTTATGGAAGGACCCAGATACACAATCATGTTCATAATAATAATAATGATATCTGTTTTTTTTTTTATTTACCTTAACAATAATTGGAGAGTTCTAGTTGACATGCTGTTCACCATTGTACTCAGACATACTGTTCACCATTTATGACATTGTTTGAATATATAAGGATACAAAATTTAGAATTTCCATTCCATTTATATTGGAGGAAGATATATTTGAACGTGGGTGGACTCCTACCCCTCAAAACTTTACTAAAATACTCACGTTTAAATCTCTCCTCACACGATTTCTTCCCACACAAACAGTCGTTTACACCTTCTGCGTCACAAAAAAAACACGAGATTGCAACTTCTTATCGCCTTCACCATGAAGATCAATGTATGTTCTTCCTTGCTCACTTATCTAATTTTCTTAATTACTTCTTAGCTTCGGTACGTTTTATTCGACCCCCTTCGTTTTCTCTATTTGTATTGTTTTTCGATCGCCATTGTTTCGAGCTTTTATTAGATTTGTTGCCAATGACGGTGGGTACTTTCTTTTTTCGGAGGGTTTTCATTGAATGCAATGTTTTCATCGATTGGAACTCTTCCATCGTAGCTGATTTATTTTTGTTTTTTGGGAGGGGGTTTTGTTTATTTTTTTGGAACGGATTTAGGCATGGCTCTTGCAACCCACTTTCTAAACCCTAACTCTCTAAAACTAAAATTTATTGATTTAGGCATGAAAAAGCCCCTAGTTTATCATTTCATTGATCATGTTTACCTCAGCTCTAATCTGATAGACTTCTATCAGTTCCCTTGATAGACTTCTTTAGTGATTTTTAATGATATGTTATCAATCAATTTAACTGATAGGAGATATTTTAGTGTTTGTTATATGTTTATTGTTTTGGTTTATTACTATCTTTCAAACATCAGTTTAACAGATAGTTGAGTGTTTGTTAACTGATAGAAGATACTATTGTTAGTTTAATGACTAACTTTAATAATGTTTAACAGATGACAAAAAGAAGTTTAGTTAAGGCAGGGACATCGTCTTCAAAGAAGATGAAACACACTGAAATAAGCAATAAATAACTGTGATAGTTTGTGTGATAGGTTGTGGAATTTTAAAAATATAGAGTACTAATTGATTGACTTTGTTTTAACAGGAGAAATGGAAGCTAATCATAGACAAAAATGATTGGACTCGTTCATAAAAAATAAATGTCTACAACAAACTCACCTCCAAAATAGTTGCTTGAAACTCCAAAATCAACAGCTCGAAATATCAAAATAGTATGGAAGATTTTTTTTTTTTTTAAGTTTCTGTCTTCTGAGAGCCGAGGGGGGTTAAATAGGGGAGGGTTGCGTCTTTCTGAAAGACGCAACCCTTATTATATTTTTTTCTTAAAGTCGTTCTGACACGTGTCAGTGTCAGGCGGCGCGCGATTTTTCGAGGGGGTTGCGTCTTTCAGAAAGACGCAACCCAACGGACGGAGCGATTTGACGGCCACGTGGGCGGTCAACGTCTTGACCACGGGTCGCGTCTTTCCGAAAGACGCGACAAAAAAAAGGGTCGTCGCGTCTCTCCGAAAGACGCGACGACCCCAAATTGCAAATATTTTGGGTCCGAACCCCAAATGGAATAGGTTTGGGGTCCAGACCCCTGCATGCCATTTTTCCCAACCGGAGAGGTCAAGATCAAAAGGCTCATTCATTATTTTACTGTGTGTACTTTATTTCTCCAAAAACATCATCTCTGACCCTTACCTACAAACAAAATTTTCACATAACAACACAAATTTAATTAATTAATTAATTTTTTTTTCTTTTTATTATCTAATATGCCTTGTGAAGTTAGTCGAGGTGCGCGTAAATTGATCAGGAGAGTCACGGATATCGAGACAAATTTAATAGTTATATTAATAATGTGGAGAATGGAGATTCCTGTAAGCAAATTTCTCCCTGTTTCTTCATCACCACCACCACCATTTGAAAACCTGACTCTCTGTCCATCATCTCCCTCTCTTATGCACCATCAAATCCAAAATTATTACAAAGAGAAAATCTTGCCAACTTCTTTGGAAGTACTTTATACATATTTCCTACCATAGATAATTTAATTATTAAAGAAAAAGATAATATTGAACCTAAGTAGAAAGTAATATTACCAACAAGAGCAGTATAAGCTCAAGCGGCATCAATGTACACCCACTCTATCTTAAAAGAAAACTTTGATTAAAAAGATAAAAATACTCATATAACTACAGATTCACTCTCCCCTCAAGCTAAGTTGTATATAATATACAAGTTAAATTTTAAGTTAAATTTATTTAGTGTTTCCAAAATACTTACCCACATTTAAATAAATATGGCTCTAAAAACAGAAAATAATATTTAATCTAATGATTAAATAAGATAAAAATACTAATATAAACACAAATCCACATATAATCATTGTGACACATATAATAATGTTTCATCTATAAATAGATTTTTTTTTTTGATTTTTTGTTATATCAATCACTTAATCATAATTTCATCATTAATACATGAATAACTAACTTTCAAGTACTAAATTCGAACTAAAGCCAAAGACTATTTTTTAGATTTTATCAAATCATAAGAACTACATTCTATTTTTTAAAATAATAGGAACTAAATTCTATATTTCTTAAAATAATATAAACTAAACTCTAATTTTTGAAACCAACTTATATTTTACCCTTTTATTTTTTATATTGAAAATCAAGAAAACCTCAGAAAGCTGCCAAACAACAGTTGCCACAAGACTAGTGAGCAATATCTTCTCTCCTATATGTCCTATTTTACAGAGTTCTTAGCTTTGGTTTTCAAAGTATCTAATGCAGAAGCTAACTCCTCTGATTTTGTGCCTTCTTTCAGTGACTCTTATCTGTTTGGTGGTTGAGCAAAAGGAAATTTGCCTTTTAAATTTATATAATCCAATGAACAGAGAGAATTTGGAAGGGTGATAATAATGAAGGAAATTATTAGACCATGCATGGGCAGACTCTAGGGTGCCCAAAATTTTGAAAATTAATTTGAACAAATATTAAAAAGAAAACTTTTGTGCCTTGAATGATGTTACATATATACTAAAATGACTTGTCTCCTAACTCATAAAGGGGTGTTTGAGCCACCAAGAATAAGGGGAGAATAGGAATAGAGATAATTTATTGTGTTTGGGTTACCGGGAATCATTACCCCCATATCACTTTTCCAAAAACCACTTTTTTTATTGTCATTGTAACTACATTTTATTCACTTTCTAACAACTTTTCATACATCATATCACTATTTTTCACTCACATCATATTCATTATTTTAGTTTTACCATAATCATTACCTTTATTTCACACATAAATAATCATTCCCTTCGCCCCAAACACAAATAATCATTCTCCTATAATCATTTTCCTCTCTCTTCCCCCAAACACACCCAACAAGTCAAGGATTTCTCTTTTATATTTATAAATAAGTCTACGTTATATTAAATATACATTTTTATCATAGGTTGACCCCTCCAAATCTTTTTTAGTATATTTGTTTTCTATTAAATAAAACTATTATTATTATAGTTTCCATATAATTTTGACCTCCAAATATTTTTTATCCAGATTCACTCTGAACTTAGAGCAAAATTGATTAGAGATGAAAGAAGTAATTCACTTATCTTATAAATTCTAGAATATTTACTTAGTTTAATTATGTAGAATCATCAACATACCCCTCAAGATGATGCTCCTCTTTGAGTTCACCAAATATGAATTTCATTTTTATTGGACAAAATATCAAATTGAGTTTAATGTGTTCTATACCATATTAAATAGTATGATCATTCATCTCAAAATTAATAAGTGATGTGAGAAGTAGTCTACCTATCTTATAAAGGTCTTAGCACAATTCCACCTCGAGCCCCCGCGCCCTTCCTAAATGCCTCTCTGTGACGTCCCCTAAACCCGCAAACCAAGTCTTCTTCAAATACCTCGAACTCTTGACCTTCTACGTATGTTTTATCCATTTCTCCCCTTGCCCTTGCACCTCCTGCTCCTGTTCTCATGGCCCCATCCAATTCCCACTCCATGATCACTCGGTCCAAGGCTGGCATAAGCGAGCCTCGCATTTTTCTTGTCCAAACTGTGGCTACACCAAATTTTGAACCCACCAATTACCAAAGTGCTATGGAGTGTTCGGAATGGACATCGGCCATGCTTGCTGAATTTCATGCGATCAAGACCAATGGCACCTAGACTGGTTGTGTCACCATCAGGCTGCGATCTCGTTAGTTGCAAATGGGTGCTTCGTTTGAAGTATAAAAATCAATGACCATAATAGAATTACTTCGAATGTATAGTCCAATCAAATTTCCCACATTATAAAAACTAAAAACAAAGAAATTATAACCAAAACAAGATTAAGACCAAAAAGTAAGATGAAAAAAGAAAATGAAAAAAAAAAACCATATGAAAACAGCTATCAAAGATTGAAGAGTTCAAAACTCTCCACCAATGTAAAAGAAAAAGAGGAAAATACAAGCCCTGAAGGGTTTATATTTCATTGCATAAAACTCCTTATCTAGTCCCACTCAAACCATTTACAGCAATAATAAAAATCATTTACAGAGATAATATATGAGTAAAATCTTCTTACCAATTATAATCACTAGGATACTGTACATATGATGGTGAACTAAAAAGGTAACTTTTTTTGAAACAAGGTAACCACGTCCGTCCCTAGGCCAGACACCGGAGACATCGAAGGAGTATGTCACAGGTGAGTTTCGAACCTGAGACCTTGAAGGGAGCATACCTTCAAAGCCCAAGCCTTCAACCACTCTCCACCCCTTGGGGACAACTAAAAAGGTAACTTAGCAGAGAAAGATGAAATCAGTGAATGTTAGGCTAATTAGGATTACCAAATTTCTTCTATATAAACTTGGGATATTGATTACAATCTTCCATTCCCGAAATGCCACCAAGAGAAGTTGATGCTGCAGATTCGCCACTGCCGCCATTGAGTTCAGCCTGTAAAAGAAAATGAAAGCATTACGAATTCAGCTCCATAAGAAGACGAATATTCGATATACACTTCAATTCATGAAACCATGAAAATGTATGTGATAAATTCATATGGAATGGTGATTTGGAGATAAACCTTGTAAGGGTAGAAATATTTTGGCCCATTATAGACAAAAGTGATTTAAAAAAAAAAACAAAAAAAACACACACATAAAAGTATAAAAGAAATGGCTTCCTCCAAAAGTGCTTATAAAAGAAATGTTTTCAGTTAAAAGCATTTTTTTCTAAAGACACTCAAAACTCACTGGAATACAAAACCGAACTTCTGTTTTTTTTAATTCAACAACATTTGAGACTCAAACCGGTTATACTATGTGATACTGGTGTGACTTGAGCACTACTCCTTTTGGCAAAACCAAACTTCTGTTTGGATAGGTAAGTTACGATATAATAGCTTGATATGAAATGAAAATTGTTCATTCATAAATGAAAAAGAACAAAAACCCAATCGAAACAAGCTACAAGAAGCTACCCAACCAATACTTATGAATTGCTTTCATGAAATATACAAGGTTGCCAATGTCTCTATTTATAGAGAAAATAAAACAACCTTGACTAACAGTATCAACTAAAGGTAGTTGGGCTTAACAAAGAAACTAAATCATAACTGAACAACTGATTTATACTAACAACAGGTTCAGTGAACACAAAAGATCATGCTTTCGTTCTAATTGCCTAAGCCAAAGTCTTTTGTGTTCTAAAGTAAAATGTCTTACACCATCAGCCTTTCTGTTTGTTAAACCTTCCAGCTATGTTGAAAAATGGGGGTGTTTTTTCAGATTTACTTGTTAGACAATATTAATACAAAAAAATGAAAAAGTGATACAAATCAAGCTAAAATGGAATCATGCTTCTTGAATCAGAATCAAGTATAGGTCTTTAAGAAATAAGACATTATTGAATTGAAATTCATAATTACCATTAAAAAATATTGCTCACCTTAGCTTTTCGAAATCCTTCAAGCATGCGATGGTATTGCCGACGAGCATCTGGAGAGTCGACCATTGATAGCACTTGTGAAACAGCCTCGTCGATAGTGCCTTCCACTTTTTGTTTGCGGAACACCTTTATAATATCATCATCTTCATTTTCATCCATGGACCCTATCCCACCATGAAATCCTCTCAAACCAATTCCTTTCCTTCTCCAACGCAATACAACTTTATCAAGAATTCCAACAGCCCAACAAATTATTTTGTAATGCTTTCTAACTTGATAGCCCCTCACATGTGCCTGTTAACAAAAATGTAGTGGATAAATGGAAAGGAATAACAACAAATAACATAGTGATTTACGTGGTTCACTGACGTCATGTTAGGTCCACAGGTAGAGGAGAGAAACTAAGAAGATAAGAATATAAATATTTGGTCAAATAGAGCTAGGGTTTTAAGAGAGTTTATAGTGCACTATCATAAACCTAATACAACATATGACCAAAAATACATAACACCACAATACGAAAATAGAAACCCAATTACATATTTCGACTAGGTTTGAGGGCAGCATAGTTAAGGCATTTCAACAAATAACTTTTAAATAATAAATTGGGACAGTGTCAACATCTGAGTAGAAGGCATGAAAATTCTCTAATCCCTTTGCCACCCAGGTTTTTTTCAAGTGAGAATGAGCTGATTAGCGTGTTTAGTAGCTAACTGTGTGTAAATGTACATAAGTGTCATGGAGATCGTGTGTACCTGTATCTTCACGACTTTCTGACGAATCGATAAAAACTCTTTACGGCCTTTCCAACCTCTATACTTCTTTTGAATAGATAATGCAGCAGTGTTGTGTTCGCGTCGATTAGAAAAGTTCAACTTCGACATAGCTAAGAGCCCCTGTATGTCATCTGGATCAATTCCATACTCATCTATACAAGCTGCAAAAACTTCCTCCTGCTGTCGTTTTCTGAACGAATGTGCACGGAAAGCAGATTGAATATGGGCTGCTGCCTGAGAAGCATTCCTGACTGCAGCTAACGTATCTTTTAGAGGGATATAATCCTCAGTGGAAGAGAGGTTCCTCTCTGAAATGCAACTTACTGTCATTCCTGCTTCTACCTCAGCAGAACCTTTGGAAAGCTCAGCTTCTTCAAATGTGAGGGATGAAAGATGAGTAGTAAGTGCAACCTCTGATAAATAACCAGCAAGTCCCTTGTGTCCATAGATGTCCGCAATAGTCGCTGCAGTTTTACCAACTGGATCTTGTGAATTAGGATCAGTTACAGCGCCGGCTGATGCTTCAGAGGCTATTAGTGCAGCAACCACTTTTTCCCTGATGCAAGGGATACAAAGTCATTTCACAAGCTACACTAAGGCAAGAACTCATGCGACTCAAGTCGATCCTAAGAAAGATGAATCAAATAAAGTATATCTCCTAATGGTGGTTTTTTTTTTTTCTATAGGAAACAGAGACTTTAGGTCCCATCAATGATTACAAAAACATTTCCAGGTTATAACAGTTCTTTTCTTAATTTATTCATAGATACTTCAAGTTATGTGGAGTGCCCAGAATGATGTAAAAACTGCATGGAGAAAAGAAAAACGCTCCTCTATAGTAGTTTTCAACCTTGTGGAGCCATCTGCATTTCATTCCAGTTTTTTTATGCTAATGAATCCAACTAGTTATTTGACATCCAAAATGTTATGAATGATTAGGTTCGCAGCAGAAAAATAAATCAAATATTGTTGGCCAAGCTTTTCCTTAAAAATAAAGCCCATATTTAAAAATTAAATCTTTGGCTTATCATTGAGATGAAGAGAAATCAGAAAACAACATATCAATCTCTTTTGTTGCCCTTCTAGATTACTTGTTGATCTTTTCTTTGAGCCATAGGCTCTAGAATAGCAGTATTAGTATTCAATTCAAATATATACATACTTTCTGAGAGCAGTTCTGTTAATATTTTTTTTTAGACAAGGGTAGCCACGCCCGTCCCTAAGCCAGGCACCGGAGACATCGAAGGAGTAATGTCATAGGTGAGTCTCGAACCTGGGACCTTGAAGGGAGCATATCTTCAAAGCTCAAGTCTTTAACCACTGTGCCACCCCTTGGGGACGCAGTTCTGTTAAATATCATTCAGCTGTAAAATCATAGAAGTAAAAGTAAACAATAAAAAGACTAAACCTTCCAAATCGTGCTGCCCAGTGTAGAGCAGTCCACCCATTAATGTCGCGGAAATTTATATTCACTCCACAACTGAGAATTGGGCTTAATGCCCACACATAGCCCAAACCAGCAATCATGTGTATAATGCTCTGTTCTTTTTTGGACAAGGAACAGCTTCCTGGATCATGTCTATCGCTCCGCTCGGAAGAAAGCCAGCGATGCAACCTATCTTTTAGCAACTCTTGAAGAAGCCAATCAATGGTACTAGAAGGGGTTTCACTACCAACTAAAAGAGCTTCTATCAAAGAACTCCATTGATCATCACCAGCTTTTAAATTATTGCTCCGAACTTCAGAATCTACCGTGTCAGAGTCCGAGAGCAGCAACTGCGTAAGCCTGACAAGTAATAACAGCTCCTCCGGACTCTTCGTAGCTCCACTGGAATGTGATTGGCAATGACTGCAAACATTCATTTTATATTCAAACTCTATGAATTCACTGCAGGGTTCCCGATTGCCAGATGTAATGCAGAAAGAAACCTTCCCAGGAAGGTGTGGAGGTGCTTCGCAACAAAGAACCCCATTCTGAAGAATCTGAAGAGGAACTTCAATATCTCCAAACATACAAGCCCATAGAGATTCTGAAGGATCACAAAGAAAAGATCCAATAATAATGACCTGGACAGAGAGAATTTATGACCTTAATATTTGAATCATCAATTAGAATAACAGAAGCTGAGTCTGAACAAGACCAAAACAGAGTAAAAATTGCAAGACTTCCTTTTACTACCCTGTACGAAAGCCTGTATCATTGTTTGGAGTTGTAGAATAAAAAGAATATCATTGTTTAGAAACCAAGCAATTCCAACCTCACAATAGTCCATTTGAGAAAGCAGTAAAAGAAACAATGAATTTCACCAGACTATCAAGGGCAGCCATCAATCAAGCATAACAAACTATGTAACTGCAGTAGGCACTCTATGATCATCGCGGCACAGGAATACAAAAAATTACAAGTACCTTGGTATTCTCAGTGGCATAACCTTGCTCAGGTACAATTTGGCTGATTGTAAATTTCTGCAGTTGTGCAGCAATTAAACTGGTATCAACTTCAAAAGAATTTCCGTAGTCTTGCTTGAGATATGGTATGTGATAGTTGGAATTAACATCATGATTGTCCAGTGGTGAAGAATATTCCGGAGATGTGCAGCTTCCCAGCAAAGGAGAAGCTGATAACACAGAAAATCATAACTCGAGTTAACATAAACATTTTCCTTTTAATTTACTGATAGTAAATAAAGTACATGGAAATCAAATATTTTGGGCAGTACTTTTTTCTCTGCTGTGCACCCAGTTGCAATGTTCATTGTCTACAGGTGTACTTTTACTTGAAGATGATGATAGCTTTTGCTGCTGTTAATCAAATATAATTAATTCCCTATGGAAATGAGTTATAGAAATAACAAAATTTAATTGTCTAAACGGCAGCTGGTGAACTTACATTTTCATTCCATAGGAGAGAATGTCCATCTTGAGACTCAAGATCTGTTCTCTTACTTGAAAAAAGTGCATCGCCCCATGGTTGAGTTCCTTCACTACCGAACATAAACTCGTGTGCCATAGCGTACTGGTGATTTTTTTCATTAGCATCTATAGCAAAGAGGCTTCATCAGACGATTTTCTAGAATTCAATATTATCTCCACAAATAATGAAGGAAAACATGCAGGAAGAATGTGCAAGTAGAAGAATGTCTACTTATTTTCAATAGACCAGAGGCATCCCAATCAAGTAATACTAGCAATTTTAAAGAGCCAAATGCAAATCTCAACTGTTCCAGGAGGGACAAATACATGTGTTGGATGGGCACAAGGAACAGTCTATCTCAAGTAAAAGAGTGTGCTTGTGGAAGGTGGGGGAGGTGTTCAACAGTAACTTTTCCTTGAACCCCCCTAATGTATAGGACCAGTTAACTTGTTATTCCAAAAGACAGTATCCACAAATCATTGTGTTCCATCCACAAAATATAGCAAACATGCAATTAGTTCACTAATAAGCCCTTCACAGTAATGATAAAACTAACTTTTTTAGGAGGCCATCATGGATGGTAATCCATTCATTCTCTCATTGTTTTCCTTCGCTTTTTTTTTTTATATATATATTTTCTTCTTTTACGTGTGTTTACAAAAGTTATTACTTCTAATTTTCAAAAAAAAAAAGTTATTACTTCTATTGATTTAAAAATATATTTTAAAAAAACCATTTTTAAAAATAATTTCAAATTGTTTTTTTTTTATACCCGTGACTGTCCGGGCCAGCTTACGCGCACCTCGACTAATGTCACGGGGCATACCGCCTGACCCTACAACATTTGGATGTCAAGGAAACTCGTAGGTGGCCACCATGGGGTTTGAACTCATCACCTTATGCACCTCAATGCCCCATTTGACCAGTTGAGTCACCCCATGATGGTTGAATTGTATTTTTTTAATAAATAGAAGTGATAAAAAAAACATTTTATTTACTAAATTTTACAATTACAATTTACAAATATTTTTAAATGTTATCAAATTAGATTTCAATATTTAATTCTATAAGAAACAATAATATGATATTGTTAACATTCTTTTAACATAGATGTTTATCAGACAAAAATTGGAAGTTCAGGGCTCTCTATTAGATACGTTAAAGTTTATGAAATAATTAGATACTAGATTGGTTTAGAGATCCATTTAACACATTTTGAAATTTAGGGATCCAACGGATTCGAACTTAAAAGTTCATGGACTAACTCATAGGTCAACGTTTTTTTCTATTTGATAAGACGTCAAAATGAGCTAAACTATAGAATGGATGGGTACTTAAGGTTATTCTTGTTTGAAACTCTTTGATGCATCTGCCATTTTTTATCACCAATAAATTTTTTAAGCCAACATAATATGGCTGCAACTTTGAACCATTTTTTGAAATAATATTTATTTATTTTTTTTATATCCGTGATTGTCTGGGCCAGCTTTCGTGCACCTCGACTAATGTCACGGGACATACCGCCTGACCCTACAACATTTGGAAGCCAAGGAAACTCATAGAAAATTAATTCCTAGGTAGGTGGCCACCATGGATTGAATCCATCACCTTATGCACCCCAATGCCCTCTTTGACCAATTGAGCCACTCCATGATGGTTATTATATTTATATTATATCATTTTTCGGTCGGCCCCCAAACATTAATACCTGGGTCTGCTCCTGGCTGAAGCACTGAAAACTGATCCTCATTGAGCATCTCATGGTAGTCTACAAGATTAGAATTTGAACCTGCCTCGTGACCATAAAATGGACCAATGTCTTTCAAGCTGTCTTCATTCAAACTTAATTGCTCCTCTAACCTTCTCAAAGCCTGAGAAACCTCACATTGGTTTGAACTTTTTGATTCTGATCTTTCATACTGCCCATCCACTCCATTTGACTCAATAGTACAGTTGTTGTCAGTGTCAGAAACTTCTACAGACCCTGGGCTCAATGAATTTTGTTGACTTTCCGAAGCAAGATTTTGAGAAGAACTGGAACCAAAGGTAGAAGCCGATGCTGACGATAACTGTGGAACACTTTCCGTCCCAGACCTTCCCTGCAACAGAAATCGCATGTGAATGTTGGATAAATGTACTCAAAATAGAATAATTGTGATTAGATGTCAATAAAATACAAATACAGACTTGGTGTAACCAACATATTTGTCATCCCTAAGAATAGAATAAGATCATTAGCTAAATATATACGATATAGTGATATCACAAAATACAATTGCGGGCACAAAATTCACATTGAAATATTAACGGATTTTGGGCCAGACAGACCCTGTTCTTCACATGCAATACTTCTACTGCATGTTCGTCTATTATATGATTCATAATGATACGTGCCTTCTCACAAATCACAAGCCTAACCTACATGTAAATGGCTTATTACTATTATAGTGTTTATGTTAGTAGGGCTATATTATTGTAAATATCATAGTTGTATTGTCCTGTTTTTTTTACTTAGTATGAGTAGTGTAGTGCAGATTTGGAATTCCAATTTCCAATCTCGGAAAAGGAAATGAAACCTACAAAAATGGCTTCCAGTCCTCCAATATCTGACCTAACAAATGATTGCAATGAATCTAATAAGTGACCAAACATCATCAAGAGATCTCTACTTCCCTCCAAATATTCTACTATTTCTCTCACCTCAAAACCCCCCACAAAATAGTACAAACCCCAGCCTGCCAAAGAAACTTCTCTTTCTCTCTAAAGAGAAGGCGGCCTAAATATTCGATCACCGTCTCTTTACATAAACTTTGTATGGCAAAGGCAACATCAAAAGCCAAAAAAAGCTTATTCCAAAAAGAAATGTGGTTGTATTGCTGATTGCATCTCCAAAGAATATGGTACAGATCCTTAGCATTCCTCATATACCTATGCAGCACCATCCTATCCAAAATGTTCACATTTCTATGTAATGCCTGTCAGATAAAAAACTTTACCTTTACTGAAACTTTCACCTTCAAAACCAAGGCAAACTCAGATTTCTCCATCATCAAATCAGAAAAGGGGTTAACTAAATAAAAGAAGAAGAATTTGCAAGAGAAACCATGGGCAGGCAAGGACGTCACGATCGAATATCTCTCCTTGCTGAATGACACTGAATCTCCTTGCTGAATCACACTAATCTCCCTGTTGAATTATGTTAACCACCAATCAACCCAAAAGCTTAAGCTCATGGGTTGGAGTAAATTTAATTATATCAACTAACACTCCCTCTCACTTGTGGGCTTTGAAATTTGAGAAATGCCCTACAAGCTACAAGTGGACTTTAATTTTAATTGGGGAGGAAACGACTCGGCAGGGACTCGAACTCAGGACTTCCTGCTCTGATACCATGTTGAATTATGTTAAACCACCAATCAACCCGAAAGCTTAAGCTCATGGGTTTGAGTAAATTTAATTATATCAACCAACACTCACCAACCAAAGACAAAAGGTCTATAACCTCTAAAACTTCCTTATCAGTTAAGGAACGCTGGAAACCAAGAATAAGATAGAGACTAGAACTATCAAACAATAACACCTGCGCCACAACCTCAAATTTCCCTAGAGACAAATGGTAAGGTTTATGAAAAACCAGACTAAGGGGTCCATCCCTCACCTCATCTATCTTCCCCAAAAAATATAGAAGTCCCAACCCCCAAACTAGGAGACAATAAAGCACGAAAAGAAGAGATAATCCAACAAAATACTTTTCCAATGATTTCTAGAAATGTCATGACAAATGTTTTAAAAGGGCCACTCAGACTCACGCCTAGGCTCAAGGCACATGTCTAACGTCTTGCCTTGCACATGGAACGCCTTAGGTGAAAAGGTGAGCATCATCCTATGATTAATTGTAAAATATAAATTTACTAAACCCTAAACGCAAAAATCCTTACGTTTAGGTTTTTTTGTTCTTTATTAACTAAAAGAATAACATTTACAACCATCATGGAGTGGCTCAATAGGTCAAAGAGGGTCTTAGGGTGCATAAGGTGATGGGTTCAATCCATGGTGGCCACCTACCTAGGAATTAATTTCCTACAGGTTTCATTGGCATCCATATGTTGTAGGGTCAGGCGGTATGTCCCGTGACATTAGTCGAGGTGTGCGAAAGCTGGCCCGGACAGTCACGGATATCCAAAAAAATATAATAATAATAACAACAACATTTACTAACACTTAGAGTATTTTTTTTAATATTCCCACTCCAACTATGTTATCTCTTCTTTATGAATGTTTATATGTATATATATAGTACACTCTAAACTTCACAAAAACAAAATCTGCATTATTTTGCGCCTTGCGCCTATGCCACATAGTAGACTACGCTCGGAAGCAACAAGCAACCTTCAATTAACACAAAATTTGTATCAGGCATGTCGAAGAAGACATACACTTGCTCACAACAATACTCACTAGATAAGCTATGCCTAGTTGAGCCACTGTAAGATAATTAAATCTCACTACCCTCTTATATCTTTCAGTAATTCCCCATCTTTCATGAGCTGTAAATTGGGCATAATTGGGATATTACCTGACTGACTTGGCCCTTGACTTTCACGTTTCAGACGTACATATTTTCTTTTTGATAACAAAATCTATTCTTCTTTCTAATTACCTCAAGTCAAGGACTCAAGTACAAAGGTGATACGATCCCGAGAGCATTGAAGGTTTATTCCACACAGCAAGAAGTGATGATTAGCTGGAATTATTATTATTTA
>JBBMEF010000003.1:11284626-11301883 GCA_037832685.1 Sicyos baderoa
GATAATATCCTTTCTCAATAATATATCAAATACAAGGTAATAATCTAGGAGTCTAATATGGAAAATAACCAACACATGTCATTGGGAGGGGCTTAGATCACAAAATGTTATGAAAACGGCAACAAAAATCAAAGAGGAAACTGTAAAAGAACGTGAGAGAAGAACACACAGAATTTACGTGGTTCACTAACGCTGTGCTAGCTACATCCACGGACAGAAGAGAAAACATTTTTATTAAGGAGAGTGCAAATACAAAATGTCGTTCGAACGTGAGACCCTCGCTCGCTGACCGAGCAGCGAGACCCCGTCTAAGTAATTGTGGGGCATCAAACAGTTCAAGACATATCTCAACACAAAATTTACTCGCACATAAATGACCAACAGGTAGTCAGTAGATACAAAGAAGGCATAGTTGGCACGTGGAATGAATTTTCTAAGCAATTTCAGGTACATATTAGTATATTACATTCATGAAAATACAAAAGAACGATGTCCTGAAGAAAAACCCTAGGTGCCTTGTTTTGCAGAGTGCAAACAACGTTTTTCCTTCATACTTGTGAATCAGACCCATGAACGGTAAGTTACAAATTAAGCTTATGTAGTGTAGCTATTTTGTGAATGAATAACATTGCATAAGATTGAAATACACGTATGAGTAGCCTAATAGTCAAAAAAGGTCTTAAAAAATCAAAAGGACAAAGGTTCAATCCTTGACATCCAAATATTGTAGAATCAGGCGCTATATCCGTAAGAATAGTCAAAGTGCATGTAAGTTACCCAAACACTCACAAATATCAAAAAATACATTTAAGAAACTAGAATTCGACGGATCAAAGTTTCTAAATATTTCATTATTCTACTCAAGAATATAATATATATAGAAGTTGGCGAAAAGTCAAACTAGAGCAATAACTCAGCGGCATCGTTATGATCCCATGACATTGGTTACGGTTTTTAATCCATTCCTCCTCCCCCAATTATGGTTGAACTAAAAGAACGAAGCAACTAAAAAACTACTCTTAAATTAACTTCAAGGTCAACATCTTTTATTTCAAGCATCTTAAAATCCTTAAATTTAGTTCAAATACAATCCAGTTCCCAAAAGCTCAAGGGTTAAATCTTGATAAACACGAGACTCCAGCAACTCACAACTGTACACTTTTTCAAATTCCAACCACAAACACTTGTGACACTAGTCGAAATCATGGTTCCGTGAAACTTACACGATCAATTAAGCAGAAATTCACGCCGACATCAGAAAGAACATGAACTCAAATCGAACCAAAAAAACAGGAGAAACTGTTGACTCGATTACTTACCGGCGTTCATCATGAACAGATCGCGTCAGGTATTTGAGCGAGAAGAAGTTGAAGAGAACATTTCAAATTTCTCCCGAGTTGCAGAGAAGAGGTTAAACTTGGGGGGCTTTTTGGTGCAGAAACGCGACTGCTCCGAGTTGCAAGACTGCTGACGGAGAGAGGAGATCGGAGAGGTACTTCGCCGGAAAATCCTTTTGCCGGATCACCGACGAGCTGAGAATCGGAGCTGGAGAATTGACTTCCACCGTACACAGATGGAGCCTTTTGAGGAATTTGGACACACTATCAAAAGGGATTTTTATTGCCTCTTTACAGTTATTTTTGTTAAACTACCCTTTTGCTACCCACATTTTCTCTATACTTTCCATCTAAAATTAAGTTTGATTTTTTTTTTTTTTCAATAAGTTTAAATACTAATGAATTAAAAATAAAAAATAAAAAATAAAAAATAAAAAAACTAGTTTATCACCTTAACCATCGTAAAGTGGCTCAAGTGGTGGCCACCTACTTAGAAATTAATTTCTTATAAATTTTCTTGATATAGAGTTAGACGGTATGTTACATGACATTAGATGTCGTGTGCATAAATTAGAGCCCATAAAAAGTTTACGGGAGATGTTTTAACGGTTATGATATCATATACTTAAGATTTAGATTACTGTGATATTTATTTAGAATGAGAGGTTATGAATTAACAAGTCCAAATTTGGGTTAAATTATTATAACCCAACTTACCAATAAAGTTTCTAATTTAGGAGATTCGTTTAAATTTTATTATTTGTAACATTAATTTATATAGCTTGCGAGACTAAAAAACTCAAAGCTTGGATAACATACCCAACAAACAAACATCCTCTCAGCTTCAAAGTTACAATAAACTTCATCTCGAATCAAAATATGAAAAATCTTGGACGCATTGTCAAGAAAAAGGCAGAAATAAAAAAAGTGAAAAATTTCATACATTTAAAAAAACATACTTACACATATATAAGAAACCTTGAACCAAACAGACAGAAAGATGAAACGGACCGAGTACCACGGATACAAATCTTCGTTGTCGTTTACGACACTTTTTTTACATTTTTTATAGCCGAACAGGCATTTCGAACAGTGGCAGTTGCACATATGTTCAAAAGACTTGAGAAAACAATGGAAGAAATGGACTAAAAAAGTCTTAAAAGTAGGAAGATTCACAACACAAAGTCACTCCACAATCTCAGAAACAACAAACTGTGACAAACAATTCAAACTCCATCTTGCCTGTATGTGTGTCTAGAGGCAGCACCATTCATTCATAAGGCCATCTTTGCTCAAATTCTCCGGTAAGCTCCGCTCGCTCCATCCTCTGGCGAATAATTATTCAACTATCTGGTTGAACAAACTAAGGTTTCCACATATTTACATCTGTTTCCAAGCTGCATCAACAATGGTAACAAATAGATGAAGTCAATAACCTAAGCACCTGCCACACACAACGCGTGCACACGTACATATATATAAATATTTATAAGAAACCATGCATCTAGGGTTTTGAAATCATCGATGATCGCATGGCATTGTTGAACGGATGATGAAAAAGGACAAAAAAGAACACCATTTTCATAAATAAATTTGGAAAGAATCCTATTTTGACGATAAATTTTAGAAACACCACCAATTTGATTAAAAAAAAACCTCATATTCTTGCACATGATAAAGAACTAACCTAGCTCGTGTTGCACAAGGTAAAAATGAATCTGGCACAACCAGAAACAGAAGCCTAATAGGATTGAGACTTGTATATGCTGTGTCCCAATAAGATAGCAAACTTTCCTTGAGAAAGTTCAGATAACAAAACCGACAAAGCGAAGTAAATACCAATTCATTGAATGCAAATTGAACAACTTGAACCACTCCTGGCATTATTGCTCACGGCCCACTTCATTAATTAACATTCAACTCCAACAGAAATGTTATCATCGAGGATCCCATATTGAAATAGTAAGGATACCTCCTAGCATCTATAATACGGGAGGATTACTCCTCCAATCATCAATTATTTTTGTGAGATAGAATCTCACACTATCTAATATGGCATTAAAGTCCATACAACACAAACAAATATTCGGTTTGATGAAATTGAGATCCCATCCAAGAATAGTTAGTTCAAAGTAGCACCATCTTGAGGAAGCATGTTGTGAGGATCTCACATTAAAAAAATGAGGATATCTCCTAGCATTTATAAGATAGGTAAGCTACTCCTCTCCCCTCTCCGAGTTAACCCCACAGCCACAGGAACACCTACCAAATCTAACGAGTCTTACAGGAAAAAAAAAAAAAAAAATATATATATATATATATATATATATGACTTGGGAATTGGAGTTTTACTCTTCTAAATCCGGGGCACCATTGGCCTGTCTGTAGACTGTGATACCGTGATACATAGTAAAATCGGAAGCGAAATTGGGAGAACTTGGAGCTTTTCTCCTCTAAACTCGGGGACACCATCGACCCGTCCATAGACTATGACACTATGATACATTGTAAAATCGGAAGTAAAATTCCATAGGCTGTCT
Organism: Sicyos baderoa; assembly: GCA_037832685.1. NCBI lineage: Eukaryota > Viridiplantae > Streptophyta > Magnoliopsida > Cucurbitales > Cucurbitaceae > Sicyos > Sicyos baderoa. The sequence continues at coordinate 11,288,504 of JBBMEF010000003.1, forward strand.
AGGAGTCTAGGACCTACAGAGGAGCACACACTAAGGCCCTTGAGAAATTTAGATACATATATTACCAGCTTCCATGGAGAGTTCAATAAACAAAACGAAGTAAACATCAATTATAGACAAGATAACTGGCAGGGTAATGAACAGAACACAAATTTCGCACAAACAAAAGCAGAAGCCCTAAAGAAAAATAGATAACAAGCATATGTTGACGATATCAAACATCCAGCAAAGAAAAACCAGATAAGCAAATGAAGCAAAAACCAAATCCAACACAAGAACAAAACAAAGCCAGATAAGAAAATTCACCATTGAAATCATTCCGGGGCATTGGAGCGGTGAAGCAACAAAGCAAAGATCGACCCAACATCGAGAGGCTAGAAACAATCCCAACCAAATACAAAACCATAGCCAAAATAAGAATCCAAGGCATCAACAAAAAGCCAAGGAAGAAAGCAACCGATCCACAAAGCATCAAAGCAAACGAAATCCCCAAAAGCAGAAACGCAAATCCAGCCGGCGTCATCTGGGAACAAGGGAAAGTTCTAGACGACGACGAAATGACGGAAGTCAATTCAAGAACATGATCGGAAAAGGGCACCGGCGGCGGCGGCGATCGGAGAATTTTCAAAAGCAGAGACGAAATCTCATCGAAAACTCCAACCCCAGATGGAAAATCGTCTCGAGGCCGGCTGAACATCACGACCCTTTTCTCAAAAACAACAAAAACGGAGAAACCCCCAACAAAGAGGGCAAATCAAAGCGATTTCCGGTGATGGGTCAGAGGCGGACGGATAAACATAAACAGCGAAGCAACAAAACCCAGGAACAGTTGGGGAAATCGGATTCGATCGGATGTGGATAAGTTTGTGCAAAGAGAAAGCTGGGATTATCGAGAAGGATAGTGAATTACATAGAGAAGTGAGCGGGTGAAATAATGGTGCGGCGAAAGGAATCCGAGTCCAAATGAATGGATTTTCTCGGATTAAAATCTGTTTGGACAGAAAGAAAAGAAAATAAAAAGAGGAAGAGAACTTATCCGTACCGAGAATCGAGGAAGGAAGAACCTGGAATGGGAAGTGGAGGTGAACGCGTGGAGTTTACGCGCCGCCGAACAATGCGGCCATTTTGGAAAAAGTTGACAAAAAACCTAATTATATGACGAATAATGGATGAATTGGTATTATAAAATTCTAAAATTACAACTCAGCCTTGATGTATTAATAATTACCAGTTCACTTGGTTAAAACACCCGATCTAATATTATAAATTAGTATTATAAAATAGTAAAATTACAACTCAGCCTTGATGTATTAATAATTACCAGCTCACTTCGTTAAAACCTCCGATGTAATATTATAAATTGGTATTATAAAATACTAAAATTACAAACAATGAATTACATGTTAATAACTTTTACTTCTATTTAGAAAAAATTTAGAAAAATTATTCATACATCAAAAGTCATTAATTGGGTTGATGAAGTATCTGTTATCTTATTTAATAGTAATCTATTTCAATCTCATGGTCACTAATTTAATCCTAGAAACAAAAAATTGGTATATTACTTTTATATTATTGACCAATTTAATGCAATTTTTTTTTTTAATTTGATGTTTCAATCTTACATAATAATTTGCCAACAGAGTAATAGCTCAACCGGCATCAATACTCACCTAATGATCAAGAGGTCTTGGGTTCGAGTCTCCCCCACCCCTAATTGTTGTAATCTCAAAAAAAAAAAAAAAAATTTATCAAAATAACTACGGCCATTTTCATAGTTAACGTTAGTAAAAAAGATGTTTTTTTTTACTGATTTCATAGTTTTTTTTATAGAATAATTTCAAAGATAATTTCTAAGTTCAAACATATGTTAAGGGAATACATTTTCAAACCTAAAAAATAATGAAATAAAAGATGAAAATCAAAATACATACAAACTTACAACTGTATGACAGAGAAGAAATTAATAAAATTACAATTGTTGTTCAAAAAGCAAAGTCTTGCACCTCTTACAGAATTGAAAGTGCCAATAACATACACATAATTAGCTTACAAAGACTAAAGAGCAAAGTTTGTATTAATCATATATTAAAGTTCCAAATATGAAAATGTTTTTTTTTTTTTTTTTTTTTTTTTAATTTTGAAATGGAGGAATTTCCCATCTTGTCCTTCAAGGCATCCATCCTGGGAGAAAATTATTCATGCTTGGCCCTGCATTCACCACTGAGGTTATGTGATCTGGCTGATACCTGCAAATTAAACCACCCTTTATTTTTCAACTTCTTAATTTTGTAATATAATTATTTATTTTTCCCTTTTTTCACTTTATTTTCAAATATTTTTATTTTTATTACAAAAAAAAAAAAAGAAAGAAAAAGTCTTAGGCTTTTGTTGAATGTAATTAAAAAAATCCCACAATCAAAGTAAAGTTTTTTTAACACATTCTTTTACACAAATTCAAACACAAACTACAAAAACCTAAGTTTTAGTAACAAATCCACACACAAAACATAGACTACATAAAACTAGGTAACTACAGCACATTGTTTTACACAAATGCAAGCCACAAAGAAACCTAGGACAAGAAACTTTGCGATAGTCTTATTGACAAACCATTCGAGTCTATAATATCTTGTTGTCAATAAAACTTATAAGCAATAAATTCCTAAATAGGGTAGTTATTGTAGATTTAGATCATTTCCTCTAATCGTTTTATGATTCTTCTGACATCACTATTCAAACTATCAAACACGAACCAAAATGCTAACCAAATGTGAGGAACAAATCTCAAACATAATATACCTATATCATCGTAGTGTTCTACTAATGTTATTCTAAACGAATGCAAGCACGTGCTACCTTAAATCTAGATTTCTCAAACTATATAGATGACACAAAGTTTCAGACTTTACGATCCTACGTTTATCAAAACTCGAGCTTGTGAAAATCATCGCCCGAGACATGTCCGGATAGAATTAAAATTTTGAAATATGATCAAAGATTTAGGAAAGAGTAGAAGAATATTTACCCAATTTGTAAGGTGGGCTCACAATCTAAAGGATGAAAGAAGGCATCATTAGAAGGCTGAGCTTGGTGCCTTCCATACATCATATCATCAGCACTTTGGTTCAATTGGAGAGCATTTACTTGATACCCTTCAACTAACTGCAATTCAAAAATATACCCCAAAATTACAAAACAACACCAAAATATTTCTAACTTTTTAACTTATTTTTTTAATCTTTTTATACCCTTTGTTTCAGAGTCTTGTTAGCTTCGTTAAGAAGATGCTCCTGAAATTCCAAACAAACAAGAAATTAAATGAAATCTAAGGGGCTAAGTAAGAGAAGTTGATTGAGAGAATAATTTTAGGATTGTTAAAAAAATACAAGACTAGAACTAACTTTAAACAGGTCTCCCTAATCATAATTGAGCTCAAAATGGATGCACTAATAATAATCAAAATGTTACAAGGTCGAATCTCACATCTCTCGATCTCGCTAAAACAAGACCAAACTTGTGAAGCATTTTGAAAGGCATTTCAATCAATCTCAAGAAGTAAAGGTTTGAACTTTGAAGATCAAAGAACTAGAACAAAATAGAATTGCTAATTAAAAATAATATATAGGGGAAACTGTTTAAGTATTTTGTGGTACCTGGCGTTGAAGATCAGTGAGTTGATCTACCATAAACTGAGTCTGAAAAAGATTAATGAGAAAAATGCATAATTAGGGAATTGTAATAAAAATTAAAAAAAGACATAATTTTGGATATTGGTGAAGTTGAAAAATAACCCTTGTTGATCTAATCTGCTTGAGTGACATATCAAGTTGTCTTTCAAGAGATTCAAGTTCTTTGCTACTCAATGGCCCAAGATCTTCTCCTAAAAGGTTCCTGCTTAAATCAAATTACTTCATCAGTTTTAAACCATTTCTAATATGTTTGTAAACTTTTAAGACTATGTTGTCTTTTGTTTTTTGTTTGGCTTTAACAAATTTAGATCCCATTTAATAATTCATTAAGTTTTTTTATTTTCAATTTTAGAAATTTAAATTTGTATTTCTCGAATTTTCTACATATAATTTCATCTTCCCATAAGTTTGTGAATTCTAACAAAAATCTATAAGAAAGTTATTTGTTTATAGCTTTCTAAATTTTTGTTTGATTTTTTTAAAACACAAGTAAAAAGTAGATATTAAAGTAATGAAAACTATATATTGTAGACCTCACAACTTCTCCGATTCAAAAGACCAAGACCAAAATCATAACTACAAAAAGGTCTTATGACCAACACCTCGAAAGAAGCATTAGACCTCACAACTTCTCGAACTTGTTTCACCCGAAACTTCTCGACCTCTCTAAAAATTCTATTTTTTTTTTCAATCCAAATCCCCCATAAAAACAGCATAGATTAGGATAGTCCTAATCTTATATCTAAAATGGAAAGTAAAGGTATAGAAAATGTTGGTGTCATTACCTTTGGGATCTTTGCAGAGCTTCATATCTAGCTTTAAGCTTCAAATACTCTTGTTGGCTGCTCAGTTCCTATAATCAATCCATCATATCATAATTCTATATCACTAACATGTTTAATTATTGTTATTTTGGAATGAAATGATTATAAATTTTAACCAGAAATTAAACAAAATTATGAAAATCATTTAATGGAAATTTGTAACTTAAAAATGAGAGAGATTACCAAGGCTTCTCTTGTGGAGATATTTGGCTCTGGTGCTCCATAGTTGCATTTCTGGTATCTCTCTAGTGTTTTGAGCATGCTGGATTTAACACATGGTAATAATAGAATATTTATTTTATATTAAATTCCCTCAATTATATATTAATAAGAACAAACAAATCCAATTTATGAAATAAAAATGCAATCAATTCAAAATTTAAAGTTAGGGTTCAACTGTAGATTCAAAAAATCAACTAAGGTATATTTTGTTACCTTCAAACTATTCAGTACAAATTTGCTTTGAAAAGTTTAAGGCCTTCAATTTTACTCCACAATGTTAAGCATTTTGATGACTATTTTCACTGTTTTTTTTTTACAAGAATTAAGAAAATAACTTTAAAAAAAAAAAAAAATTATACAAATCCATTTCTGGTTTCTGACAAATTTCCAATAAATTATTTTCACATAATTTTGAAATACAGAAAAATTAATAAGACAAAACCCACACGAAACAGAGCCATAATCAAATTTCTTCTCTGATCTTCATATTTCTGTTCACAAACACAACAGGACTTTAAGAAAACACAACCTTCAAAAAAAAAAGAGTTAAACCAACTGGATTTCACTAATAAGCTACAACTCTTAATTAAAATAATAATAGAACTAAAAAATAATAATAAAACATTCTTATTCAACCATAAAATAGTGAAAATCCCAACAAGAGAGAAAAATAACCCAAAAAGATTTAAAAAACAAACTCAAAATCCCGTTTTTTTTTAAAAAAAAAATATATAAATTCTATGTATTTTCTTGTTTGGTTATGTTTTAAGACTAAACTTTTCGAAAATCAAGTCCATGGTTAAGAAATTAAAAAAAAAAAAAAAAAAAATGTTTTCAAAAACTAGTTTACCTTCAAAAATTGGCTAAAAATTCAAAGAAGTTCTAAAGAAAGACGAATCCTATTATAGTTATAAATCGAGAAAAAAAAAAATTAATGTTGAAAAACAAAACATCAAAACACAAATAGATAACAAAAGTTGCACTTTTTACCCTGCAACCGATGATTAAATTAGTAGTAGAAAGAAAGAAAAAAAGAAGAACCCTAATTACAAAAATCAAAAGTAAAAGAAAAAAAAAAAAGCCATTTTTTCACCTTAAAATTGATCCCTAAATCCATCCACAGAAGAAAACAAGGATTCTAAACCAAAAACAAAAACCCTAATTTCAGAAAAGTCCATCACCAACCAGAAGAAGAAGAAAAGGGCAAATTACAAAACCTCTTTTGCTCAAAACCCCAATAAAAAAAAAAAAGAAAAAAATGAAAATTTCAATACAACAGTTACAGATCTCACAATGCTCAAAATTGAAAAGAAGAACCTTGAAGTACTGCAAAACTCGTAGAGTTTTCCTCGATTGGAGAAGACGATGAGCGCAACCTCGGCATCGCATAGCACGGAGAGCTCGTAAGCTTTCTTCAACAGCCCGTTTCGCCGCTTAGCGAAGGTGACTTGCCGGTTGATTTTGTTCTCTATTCTCTTCAGTTCCACTCTTCCTCTTCCCATTATTCTGAGCTCAAACACACTGTAAAATGTCCCTAATTTTACACAAAAATGAAAAATGGCAAAAAACAAGAAGAAGATGAAGAAGAAGAAAATTTTGTTTCTTTGTTTGCTGTTTTTGTTTGAGTTTCTTTGTGTGTCACCATTTATATTCTTCACATATTTCACCAAAACTTTCAACCCTTCTCTCTCAAACTATGAAAGAAAATAACCTCTCTTTTTTTTTCTTTTTTTTGGTGGGGGAGTTTTATTGTGTGGCCGGGTGTACAAGGGTTGTCGTGGGATTGGTGGGATATGGTGTGATGTGATGTGATGTTGGATACTATTATAACATGTATTTTGGTTCAATTCTAATTTTGGTTTTTACGGTTAAAAAAATTAGGATTTAATTTTTATGTGATTTTAAAGACTTAATTTAGCATTTGAGGTTCGAACAACGTTAGGATTTTATTTCTATAGTTTCAAATTTTGGTTTGATAATGATGAATTTATTTTGTTGTTGGGTGGTAATTCAATTCAACACCTCAATCATGAGTTTGATTATAAAAAATTGGTATCAGGTTTTCAATTATTCGAAAGTAGTAATTCTGCGTATGTATGGTTTTTGACTCTTCTCTTCCAATGAATTTAATACTGTAGGTGCAACCTTTTTGAGTGAAATAATAGGATGAGATGAATTGAATTTATAATTTTTTTTTTTTTTTTAAGTTCACGTTGGAGAGAAGGATCACAAATTCTTCGTAGAAGTATTATTGATTTTAAATAATATAATAGCAAAATACAATTTTCAAAATCAGACATATGACTGTGAAATTAAACTCAAATTACAATCAATCAACCGAGCCAACCTGTTATCAATATTTCTAATTATTTTTTGAGAGTAGGTTGTCATTGGAATGAGAATTTATTTAATAAAATCGCCACAATATATGATAGGCAGCTTGTGAATTTATTTTGTAACCAACAGTTATTAGGAGAAGAGCATATATATTTAGTAAATTGTAAGTTTTTTTTATTGAATAATTTTCTTCATTTACATGCACTATATGACACATTCAACTTAACCTAGAAAATAGCCAAATGTAATATTACTAATCTTCCTTGAACACGTAACTCATGAGAACATAGTATTTAAATGTCATCTTAAGAATAAAATATTACTTTATTAATTTTCAAAAAAAAAAATATTTTTATTAATATATTAAAATTTAAAATTAATTTAAACATGATTTTAGTTAATATTATATTATATAATTAACGATTTGAATATTTAACCAAAAATAAATATCAATAAAATATTAAAGAGTAGAAATATTTAACTGAGGGACCAAGTGAAACTAGACCTAGACTAAAAAGTTTTATTTTATTTTTCCTAAAATCAAATTCTGGTAAGTAAAAAGTTAATGCATCATTAAATTATATATTCATATAATTAAATACATAAACAAGCTAGAAGAAAATTTCCGAGCCTAGATTTGGAATAGGGTTGGAGCAAAAAATAGGGTTTTTTTAGTGGGAGGTGGGGACTTATAGTGTGCGGGAAGGTGTAGGGCGGTGATGTGATGTGATGGGGAGATTTGATTAAACGGTTGTGATTTGAGATGAGGTTGAGAACAAGTCCTACGTGTCGAGCTGTGAACTGGGCGAAGGCTGATATCCGCCTGATTATATCCGATTCTCGGTTAATAATGTGACCTAACCTTAAGAACATCAAAAAAAAAAAAAATGTGGATTTTGACTAGAATACCCCTCTCCTCTATAATGATGGAAATCTTTTACTTCGAAATGTAATCTTTGTTAATTGAGATGCTAGTTTAATCTCGTAAAAGATTGATAGTCTATACTTAAGCACATTCATGAGAATCGGTGTAAGGAGATGATATCATACTATTGTGAAAATATCGATCAATAAATAATCATAAGTAACAATACGGTAAAGAAGCGATATAGTAAGTATTATCAGTGCGTAAAATTATGATGAATTCGATTAAGAAACGATATAGTCTTAGTGTAAAAAAAAAAAAAAAAAAAGTGTTTTCCTAATTGAGAAATTATGAATACAACAATATTTAAAAATAAAATTTCGAATCAGTAAACTTACAATGATATTTCTAGCATACAATGTCAAGATAGACATCAAATTTTTAAAATTTTTAATTTGACCCAAAAAAGTATTTAATTACTAATATTTTAGAAAATGAAATTATAGAAAAAAAAAAATTGAATGACATGTGAAATTGATACTTTAAGAGAGACATGAAAAAATTGGTGTAATCTAAACTTTGACAACCTTAAACTAAACAAGAGCAAACTTTGTCAAATTTGATAAACCTTAAAACTCCAACATTCTTCTCCAAATAGAAGATATGTTCTTTACTCCCCCCTTTTTCACTTTGGCAACTTTGTATGCTCTAAAATGGAGAATCTAATTAGTTTAAGTCACCACACCCTTCCAAATTTGATGAGCTAAAATTTTACAAAAATAAATTTAAATTAACTTCAATACCAGTAAATTGATTATCATGGAACTAAATTAAATAAAACTCACATCTTTGCACTTATAAACAATGTGTAGACTTTGACAATTAAAGTAAATTTTGAATTCATTGTTGATAGAGAAAGTTGAATTTTAAGAATATAGCCTATTTGAAAAGTTTGCACGATAGATAAACTACATTTAAAACCTCGACATATATTTTCTTTTCAAAATTTCGTAATTTTTTTTTTTAATAAATATTGTTAAAAAAAATTGATAAAAAAACACAAGATAAACAAACACATATTATAAAATCAATAATAGTAATAAAAATCCCAAACCAAAAGCAGCTGACATCAGAATGTTCATTAAATTAGCCTTAATATTTTATGTTTTAGATGAGGTTTGAAAAAAAGTAAGCAAAATTAAATAGGTACATTTTATTTCTCTTACAGCTATAATGCTCAATTTGAACCTACAAGAAACTCTTTAATTAATCAATTATACATTTCATCAATTCCTTTAAGAATACTTTAGAAAGTAGTAGTTTTAAATAAGGGAAATTATACTTAATAATCCAATTTTACAAAATAATTACAGATCTAGGCAAATTTGAAAAATATTTAGCATCTATAATCAAAATATATCATATAAATAATACTCATCATATTGTATTATGTATTAGTTATTCAGTATAAAAAATATTACTTTATACTGTATATTTGACTATGGTTGCTAAATTTGGTCCGCAAAACCCCCTTTAAATAACCCTTAATTTATTTCTTCTAGTTTTTTTTTAAAGTAATTAATGATTATTAAACTGGTTTATTGTTTGAATTGAAAGATTAAAAGAAAATAGTAATAATAATAACCTTAGTTAGATCTTATTTATACAAATTCTATTTATATGCCTTCAGAATTGAAAAGGTTAAAAATAATAATAATAATAATATTATAGTATAATGAAGGTTAAAAAAATATAATTAATACTTTGGTACAAAAATAGAAATATGAGTGTACAACCAATTATGATCTAAGTCTTAACTAAGTTGCCAACCTTTTTAAAAAAAAAATTAAATTGGCAATTGAGTTGTAGCTCAATCTGCATAAATATATATCTAATGACTTAGACGTCTTGAGTTTGAATCTCTCTCACCACAAATATGGTAATCTAAAAAAAAAAAAAAAAAAAAAAATCTTAACTAAGTTAGGGAAAGTTGTAAACAGATTGTGAGAAGCACGGCATCCTAAAAGAGATTTGAGATGATTATCTGTTTTGGGAAAAAATATATTTTTTTTCTTCGATATTGTTTATCATTATTATTTTTTTATTTATTATTTTTTTTAAATCTTTTGGTGCTTTATCTACTTTTTATTAATATTTTTTAAATATAAATAAAATTTTGAAAACCAAAAAACCAAAATTTTGTTGTTTTTCTTTTCCAAACTGGGCGGAATCTCAAATATTTGTTTAAAACTGTTATAATAAAATATATTGTGAGAAAATAAACACGATCTTCAAAAAATAAAACCAAATTATTATTTGGTCGGAATTATTCAAATTGATCCCTAAAACAACTAAGGCATGTGTGGACATTGCGGAGCTAAACAATGACTAGTTTCTGTAATCTATCGTGTCCTATACAATTAATTGTATAAGCAAATCTTAATCCAATCAGAGTTTTTTGGCTGATCAGATTTTAGATGAAGAATTAATTTGAATAATCGTTTTAAAGAATTATTTCGAGTAATTAGAAAATTAAGATTTTTGTAATAGTGATGAAGACGTTTATAATACAATAAAAAACTTGTTTAGATTTGGTTTTTTTAGAGAAGAGTTTAGAAACAATAGTTTTATGATGCTACAATAAGAAACTTATTTAGATGTGGTTTTTTCTTAGAGAAAATTAAAGACAATAGTTTGTTTGGATGATGGATTAAAATAAAGAGTTATCTGAGTAGTTAAAAATAAATTATTATAAATTAGTAAATGAAAATGAATTATTTTGAATAGTTAGAAATGAATGATTATAAATGAATGGTTATAAATAAATAGTTAGTTAAAATGAATAATTAAGAATGAGTGTTAGAAAGAAATGAGGAGTTATTGAGTAGTTAAAAATGATAAGCGTTGTTTTGAGTAATTATAACAACTCATCTTAATGTGATTTTTTTAGAGGTAGTCCGTAAATATTCATTTCTTAATAAATCCTCCCTAAGTCCAACAAAACAAACCCCCCAATATTTTCAAACTTCAATATTATATTTCAATCCTAAATAACATTGCATAAAATTATTACAAACCCTACATAAAAGAAACCGGTGACCGTAAAATTAAAATATATTATCACCTACCAAAATACTAACGCGTCACCAATTTATTCGATCATTTGTAACGTTTCTAGCAATACTTAATCAACACATATTTAAATATCGCTATTTGACTTTTATCTAGTTGGAAAGTACTCCCTAAGTAGGGTTTCTGGTTCGGAATAAAAAAAATAATAAGTTTTTTATTTTTTAGAAACAACTAATAATAAGTTAAACTCAAAGCAATAATAATAACGATAGGTTTAGTGCTGGATTTCAAATGAATGCATAAAAACATTTGGACCAGATGAGTATTTGAATATATACTAATCTCTTAATTATAAATCTATATTTTATGACTGGGTGATTAATGGATAAATTGTTTTGTATGCAAAAGACTAAAACAAAAGATTTAAAGCTCCATACAAAGATATGGACCTAATATATTATTTTGTTGTTGTAATTTTATATGAATAATATGGAAATTAAATGAAGGTATGTAGCTTATAATTTAGAGAAACAATTAGGATTAAGATAAAGTAAGAAGCTACTTATCATTTAAAGGTAGATAGGCTAACCACACTGCCAATAACTTAAGAGGTGGGATTGAATTGTGAGGTAGCTCTAAAATCTAAATCCCAACCACAATTTATTTATAGATTTTAGGGCTAAATCTAAATCTCAACCAAAATTCAATGCCATCATAAAGTAATTTTGTTCAATAAAGCCTCAAAATTTAGGCATTTTCTCTCTCTTAAAGACCTTGATAGGGTTGCTAGTAGGGTTTCCACATGTGGAAAATATTAATGTCTTTTGATTGTTTAAGTAAGGTTATATTGGGACCTTTATTGTACTTCAAAATTTAATTTAGTTCCCTAGATGAAATTTGTTAGTTACAATTCAATATTCTTAGTTCAAACCTACCAATAACTCACTTTTATTAATTTTGTGTACTTTTTTCAAATGTATTTTATAAGAACAATATTTCTTACCTAGACACCCCCTTTTTTTTCTTAGTTTCAAATTGCTTTACTAAACCATTTTTTGAGTGATATAGATTCTAATTAATAGTTTACCATGGATGAAGGTAATTAGGGATTTGTTTAGAAAATTGATTTCATTTTTTTAAAAAATTGTCTGAAGAAAATAATAGTTGTAACTTTTGCAAGTAGAATTTTTTAAAACTAAATTACTATTGCTAGCATGTATGAAAGTGTTTAGAGAATGAAGCTCCGATTTTTTTTTTTTTTAACATGTACGCATGAAAGTGTTTAAAAATGGTTAAAAACACATTTTAATCATATAAATTGCTAAAAAAACATGTATTGCACCATTCAAAATCAATTTTTATAATAAAAATTGATTTTGATTAAAATTAAAACGTAGAAACAATTTTATGAAGCAAATTTTTTTTGGAACCTTACTATTTGCTTCTTTGTTTATAAATTATAATTCTTCCTTCTATATCAACACTCTGTTTAAAAAAAAAACTCCCAATATATCAATATTATATCTTATTTTTAGAGCATTGAATATTGTTTTTACAAAATAGATTTAAAAAACAAAGAAGACTACAAAATGAGAAAGTAAAAAACCATAATGTTATGAAACCAGGATCTGAAAACATAATGGTATGGAAATTACAATTCAATCCTTCCAAAGAAATAAATGAGAGGAAATTTACATGAAAACAATAGCAATAGCTTATGTGATGAAAAGTTGTCTCATTTAAAATAATTAGAATTTAGGTTTTGGGGACCAATAAACAACACATCAAGTGCAGGTGAGATAATGAAAGCAATGTCTTTTAACTCTCACTGTTTGGTGGTCCAAACTCTCAGTACTTTGGCAGCTGCACCTATGAATATGGTAGATACCAACCCCTCCACTTCATATACAAATTATCTATATATATACATATAAAATATCATATTACAAATTTAATGTTCACATGTTCGATCTTCAAAGTCGATATTTGATTCATTCATTTTGTTTGAGAACAGTAATTGTACGTGATTTATGATCTCTTTCCCCAATTTGATAAATGAATAACTATAAATTTGACATCTTGAATGTATTAGTAACCATATATCAGTTATAGTCTCTTTGGAATTTCTCCAATTGGCTTTTTTTTTTTTTTTTTTTTTTTACATTCTCTCAACTATTAGAAAAAAAGAGAATATAACTCATAACTTTTTAATTATAAAAATATATAGAAATCAATAAATTTATTTATAAATGTTTTTTATACTACATTTAACTAGCACAACATTATATAAAGGGAAATTTGCATGTATATTACAATAAGATAAAAAAAATTGAGTAAATAGCAACTTTTTGAAAATATTTGCAAATCT
>JBBMEF010000003.1:11301983-11314602 GCA_037832685.1 Sicyos baderoa
AAAAAAAGTTGCTATATTTGCAATATTTTTAAAAAGTTGCTATAATTCTAATGCAGAGTAGAAAAATTGCTATACAGCGCAAATTCCTTCATTAAAAGTGCAATAATTTGAACTCTTTCAATTATGGAGCAATTACTAAACAAAATAAATTGTTGCAAGAGTTTTAGCAGTTTCATTAATTCAATAGTTTTATGTACTTGTTTTATTTTATATAAATGAGACTCTAACATTTTTAGAGCAAATGGTTATTCTGTATTTAAGATCTATATATTTTGAATAAAGAAAAATAGTACAATAATATAGTTAACTCAAGTGAACGTTAAACATTCTTGTCATTGAACCACAATAATTCTGATTGAGTATTAATTTTTTATTCTCCACTTTTCTTTTCTATTTTAAAATTTACCATTTCTTATAAATGTTATGAAGTTTAAAATATTTTTAATTTTAAATAAGGTTAAACTACTATTTTGGTTCCTAGACTAGGAGGGTTGTGTCATTTTAGTTCATAGACTTTCAAAAGTCCAATATTGGTCCCTAGACTTCGAGAGTTGTTCCATTTTACTAATATTCGTCCTAAGTTTCTAGAAATCGAAAAAATGGGCATTAGTTACAAATCTATGAACCCGATAACTCAATCCAATCCAACCCGAAAATTGGGTTGGGTTGGGTTAGGTTGTGTCTTTAATTGGGTTGGGTTGAAAATCACCTCAACCCAACCCATGTTCACCCCTAGCCTAGTATTGACCAACCCGAATTTTTCTCTTCCCCGCGTCGCCGAGGTCACCGGTGGCGCTCCCAACAAGCTCTCAAAAATGTAATTTAAGTCGAAGGCGAATTTTTTTTTTTTTTTTGAAACAGGGTAGAGAGTTCAATTGGGAGTGAGTTTGTAAGAATGGAGGAGAGAGAAAAAAATATTTTTATTTAAAATTTAACCATGGTTAACTTTAAAATTTGATGAAGGACTATTTTTAAATTTAATTCAAAGTTGGAGGACTAAATTTGAACTTTTGAAACTCTAGGGACTAGAGTGGAACAACTCTCAAAATCTAGGGACCAATATTAGACTTTTGAAAGTCTAGAGACTAAAATGGAACAATTCTCATAGTCTAGGGACCAAAATGGTAGTTTAACCTTTAAATAATAAAATAAGAAAATAAACAAAAAAAAAAAATGTGGAAATGATAGATATTGGCAAGAAATATGGATTTAAATGTGGGAGATGAGGTGTAAATGTGGGCTTATTCAGCGTCGTGTAGTCGCTGTCAACCAATTTGATTGGTTGGTTGTTTTCAGAATCATATTGCGTGGCATCCTCTCATTGGTCTATGCTTTTTAACTTTGTTTTTTTATTTTATAATCCTTTTTATTCTCCATGTACTTGAGCTTTTATTTAGAATTTAAATGCAATTTTTTTAGAAAACATTTGTGCACATTAAGAAGCATGATTTTTTTTTTTTTAGGGTTTAGGGATGCAATTTTTTTAGAAAACATTTGTGCATATCAAAAGGATGAGTTTTTTTTTTTTTTTTTTTTGAAAGATTAAAAAGGATGTGTTGGACCGGTAAAAAGAAGGAAATTGCATTAAATTATAAATTTCTTTCGAACTACCTGAATTAATTTGATTGTTATCCATAATACTCAAATAGTAAATCATCACTCAAATAATCAACTATCACGTACTTAATTTATTAGTATTAAAAAACTATGAAAACTTTTGAAACATCCAATTATAAAAATTAAATTTAATTTTTAAAATTATAAAAATTAAATTCTCAATTTTCATGATAATATAGAAATTAAAGTAAATATATTTTTAAAATTTATGAAAGTAAAACCAAATAGGGAGTATTTTAACAAAAAATCAAAATCATACAATAAAGTATTTGTGAGTTTTCTTTGAGAACCAAATAAAATATAAACAAAAAATATTTTCATCACCAAAAACGTTTTAAATTAATGTGGCAAAAGCATTTGTTCTCTTCTTGGCTAAGGAATGACTTTGTGCCAATCCCATACCACATGGAAATTGAAGTCTTTGATTATGAGTTATTTCGTTTGCACAAAATCAAATCAACTTTTATGAATTATTATTATTATTATTATTATTATTATTATTATTTTAGTTCAAATTAGTGTCAGGAACCACAAAGTATATATATAGAGATAATATTACTCCTCACAAATAGTCAAATAACAATTTTTAGAATTGAACTTGAGACCGTAGAATTAAATTGAATTATAATTAGTCACCAACCATTTTAGTATCTTGATGAATAAATTAATGAACTAATCAAAATTCCAATCTTGTTTAAATGTTTCTAAATCGTGATTTGTGTAGCTTGTAATATTGTAAGTTATTGTACAACCTAATTCATCACGTTTTCATTGATTTTTTGTGTGCATTTGGTACCCTATATAGGGTTCTATTGATTAAAGTTTATAAAACAATATAAAAAGACTTTGCCTACCCATTTTAAGCTAAGAAAAGTTTGTAGAGTAAAAACTAAAGATTACATAAAATAAGGAAAGTGTGATAACAATATAGAGAAGTATTTAAGGTTTACAAAATCAAACACAACTATGGGTTGGGGGGCTTTGGCTTATCCAATCCAAAAGCCCAAGAATGTTATTGAATTGTCTTTTTCATTCCTAATTTGAAACATGTTTAATATGTGCCATCATTTTTTTATTTTATTTTTTGGTAAAAATACATTTTTAGTTTCTAATTTTGATGTCTAGTTTCAATTGGTCGTTATGTTTTAAAATTAAATACTTTTACTTCTTACATTTTAATAATGTTCACTTTTAGTTTATAAAAAAAATAAAAAAATTGTTACTATATAGTATACTATAATGTTAATATTGATTAGACTCATTTTAAATTTCAATATATCGATAATTTTAATTTTCACATGATTTTCAATAATACAATTTAGTTTGTAGGTTCTAGTTTTAATTTGATCTCTATTTTTCAAAATTAAATCTATTTCAATAATATTCACTTAAAATCTATGGAAAAAAAAATGTTAGTTATATAACGTAATATCAACTAAAAATAATGATTAGATTAATTTAAATTTTAATATATTATGATTATTTTAGTTTTCACGTAAATTTATTTTTTAAAGAAAATAAAGATTAAAAGTGAGTTTATTAAAATGTTAAAGATAAAAATATTCAATTTTAAAACTTAAGAATCAAATTAGAATACCAACTACTAGAAAGTTTTTATTTTTTATTTTTAACCTTTTCCAATTAATAATAATAAAAAAAATAAAAATCTCAATTATTACAATCACTTGTTGGCATATTCCATGTGACAGGTCTGCCCTCTCCATATGAGTGATCACATGGAACAGTATATGGGTCTGCCATTTGAGTTGATGGTGCAAAACAAATGGTTCAAAATGTCAAAGTCTAAGAAATAGGTAAAATAATAGGGGCCTTTGAATTTCACTCTCTTTAATTGTTCTATAGATCAATTATTGAGATATACCAAGGCTTCCAACTCTTTCATTTAGTCGATTCCTCGTCGATCGAGATACTCGAAATGAGACGATATCATCCTATGCAACGATAATTAGTCTTCTATCGAGTGATTTAATTGGTCAAAGAGAACATTAAAATGCCTAAAGTGATGAGTTCAATTCATTATGATCACCTACCTATGAATTAATTTTCTGCTGGTCCAAAGTGTCACGAATATCATCACAGTCTCTCTTAATGCTTTGTTTAGTGTTGATGGTAACACCTTGAGCTCGAATAAAAACTCTAGATTGGATTTTGGAGTTGAAAATAGGAGAGGACAAAAAGTAGAAGAGAAAGAAGAAGTTTGAGTGATTTTGAAATATGAAATACTTATTTGGAAATAGATATTTTGAAACATAATATTACATAAGTATTTATTTATTATTGTTTTTTTTTATAATGTAATGATTGTATATTTTAGATTATAGATGAATTTAATATATTTTATTTATATTATATGGTTGAAAATTAAGAAATGTGGGATGTGACATTTGATAATAAAAGATATTTTATTATATATTATATAATTTAAATTTTGAAAGAAAGTTTGATGTGACATTTAATAATATTAATTAAAAGATTTGATGTGACGTTGGATGAAGATGAGTAAAAATGAGGTTGATGTGTTAAAAATAAATGTCCAGTTAAAATTTTTCAACTCCTTCCTCTCGTCTCAACACCAAATCCCAAACATCCCTAGACTATAATAATATATTTAGGCAACCTAAAATGAACTAAATAAACAAAATCAACTATTTTGTAGGTTTCTTGACTCTTTCAAGATGAACAAAAATAGAGCCACAAAATTAACAGTCAAAATCTGAAGTCTGGACAAAGTTTAAAACATTGAATGAGACAATTCACAAAAAACATAAAAGCATTCCTCAAAACTCCCAAAAACAAAAAGAAAAAAGCAAGCAGATATTGAAAAGTTGATAATGGCTTGAGTTAAAATCTTGAGGAGAATAGCATATTAGATAGACCTATTTCAAAACCTGAACAAATCTATGGATGATCCACCCGCTCCGTCGTGGAATGTCGAGTAGCATCGGATGTTGGCATCGCTGCTACTGTCCGAGACCAAACCAGAATTAACGGGGTCAATAATCTCCAAGCCGAGGCCGTTGCTATGGATGTAATGCGCTTGGGGGACGAGGTTGGATTGGACCATGGAGCTTAGATTATTAATCTCCACAGGCTCACCTGGTGTTGACAGAAGAGAGAGAGCACAGTGAGAGTCGTAGAACCGATTCGATCCGTTTCCGAACACTTTCGGAGCATTCCCGTTGTTGCTGGATCCAATGTTGAGAAATGGCTCTGGTTTGGGAAGCAATCCTAAAGGGATGCAAGAGTTTGCTATTTGTTTTTCTTTGTAATCACAAGCCAATGACCCTTGCAACATACTTTTTCTTCTGTCAGCAAAGTCAAACTGTGAGCTGCTGCCGAAAAGAGCGGCGTTGTTCTCGGGTTTGATCGTTCCGAGCCAAGAAGAGCTCACAGCATTGCTGGCAGACAGTAACTGACTACCGAATGGTAAGTATCTTGAACCTGCACAAAGAAGTCGTATGTAGTTCGCACCGGTCGTTATAGTAGAATGGAAACAATGCCTACATTAATCAATACAAACCTTGATTGCCATAGTGAAATCTTCCTTCATTTAGTGTCATACTCGTAGGTTGAGGCTTTCTTCGACGTCGGTTGTGCCCATCAAGACGTTTCCTACAGCTTCGTTTTCGATCATCAAACTCGACCAAAGAATGGAATCTACAAGAACAAGTTAATGGAACTGAAAAGAATGCCAAGGTAACCAGCCAGACAAAAATAAGCAAAAGAATCATATAAAATAAAGTCCCACAAAGATTTGTATCCAAAGCACTAATTAAACTATCTTATAAAAAGCAAAAACAAAATGGATAGTTTCTATGGTAAAAAGCTCATAGATGTAGTATGTGACAACCAATTGAGAAAATTTATTGGTTTCCTCTAATGATTCAATAAATAACCATGATTGTGTGAATCAACTCGTGTCCCTTGAACCACTCTTTTAATTTTAATCCGTGAGTACAGTCCGCTTGTGTGTACCTCGACTATTCTTATTAGACATACCGCTTCACCTTACATTATTTGGATATCAAGAAAATCCATAGAAAATTAATTTCTAAATAGTGGCTACCATAGATGTTCAGAACCTTTTTGGTTTCTTCATGTTCTTTTGACTATTAGGCTACCCATGGTGGTTCTCGAACCACTCTATTTCACATCGTTTCCATTGTACGAGGGGTAACAATCGATAACGCCTTAGCATATTACAACAGAAAATAAATGCAAATGTAAAATGAAGTAAAATGGAGTGAAAGTAGAGAGCTTCTCCCACCCACTTTCGGTTAAAATGTTTTGACCTCTGTTGCACTACAAATACTCAATATGGTGGTCTCGATGGCAGCTCAACGACTCAAAATTTAGAGGCGAAGCACCCAATGCCCCAGGGGCAACACCCCCAAACACTAGAAAACATGTTAATTGTGTTTTATATTTTCATATTAGGCTTTTAATTAGGGCTTGATGTACTAGTGTTTTATGATAAACTTTTTTAAAACCCTTCCCCCCTCGTGTAGTCAACACAAAATTAATGAACCACGTAAATTTGTATCTTTTTTGTCTCGTGTTTCCTTATTCTTGATTGTTGTTTACTATTCTTACCTAGCACTTTCATTAATACCTCATCGCACCAAAATCGTATCAACCATAATACATAACTTCAAAGTCTAAAATGTGTTATTTAGAGAAAGTTGAAAAGCATGAAGTTTCAAGTATAATACAAGATTATTTGGGGGGGGGGGGGGGAAGCATAACTTAAATTTCAATTATCAGAAATAAGAACCATGAAAATTAACATAAGGCAGAGTCATGAAACAAATGGTAACATATTGATGTTTGTTCTAAACATTCTAACCCACCTGCTACACTGCTGACAGAACCGTTGCTCCTGACCGCAAATGGTTACTTTTGGCGTTTTAGAATGAAGCTCGCATACTTTATGGCGACGATGATAGTCCCTGCATTTGCTAAGGTCCGAACTGCAGCCATCAACCATACACGAAGGAACTTGAGCTCCGCTTCCAGGGATACGTGACCTCTTCATTAGCCTCGAAGACGACGACTCGACCAAAGTAACTCCAGTTCCTTTCATGTCATCCATAGATCCTTCACCCATATTAGCAACGCCTCCGAGTCTCAAATACATCAAGCAACTTCCTCTACTCCAACACGCTCTCAGTTTCCTTCTATAGTTGCACGATTTACGGCACGCTTTCCTTGTCAATGAACAAGACTGATTTGCAGAACACTGTTAATAAGAGTAAATGAAATGATATAGACAGGAATCGGACAATGAACAACGAACGAAATCGATTCAGCATGGACAAGAAGATACAATTCAAGGCTTAAGAAAATAAATAGAATACGAAAAAAGCAAAGAAGTATAGAAACCAAATCATACAAGCTTTTCTTTCCCATCAAAATCACTGTACACAAGTAATAGTGTAATACAATCAGTATTGTCAAAATTTCCTCAGCAAGAACAAATATTTTATGTTCCAAAAGACAAGGAATATGGACCATCTACAGAAACTATGCACTTTAGTCACTTTCTTTTAAGATCTATGGTCAAATTTTGGAAAGAAAAAGAAAAGTAATTCACAATCACCAAGGTTAAAACCCACCACTACACAAACTTCAAACTCTCTTCCTTCCTCACTAACAACTGAAACCTGTCCCAAAAGGCGGTCCCGTTGGCAGAGGCTTGTGGTCTCTAAGATATGGTCCTTTGAAAATCCTAGTCTCCATAGTCCCGTTTAAAGATGGGTGCGGAAGCCTCACGTATTTAGTGGGACTAAGTTCCGAATACCGATTATAAAAAATAAAAAAACAATTGAAACTCATCCCCAAGTGTTGCCTCGTTTGTAGAGACTTGGAGTCTCTAAGATATGCTCCTTTAAAAATCTCAAGTTTAAAACACAAGTGAACTTGATTCTAAAATCCTTTAAACATAGATTTTCCGAGTACATAGTAGCGAAAGCTCTGATTTCCGGTTAAAAAGACAAAAAAAAAAGAAAAAAACAACTGAAACCCAATTTTTGTTGGAACCCAATGAAATGATGAACTACTTTCAAAATCATGTTTCCACAAGTAAAAGTTCAATACCCATGCCAACAAGAGGAGAGAGTTCTACAGCTTCCATAACCTAGTAACCACGAGATTACCGGTTCGAGTACCCTTAAACAAATGTTGTTGAATCAAAAAGAAAAAAAGTTAAAAACCCATAAATTAGCAACAGACAAAAACAAACAAAAAATGGGACTAAAAAGAAAGTTTTTAAAAAAGGGTACCTAGCAGAAATTCACAAATGAAGCTCCATCTTCTCCAACCTAAGAAATCTCAAACATGAGAGAAAACAAAAAAGAACCAAAAACAAACAGAACAATGAGAAATGAGCTCAAAACAGAAAAGGGCAAAAAGGGGATTTCACCATTATGGGCACCAAAGTTCCATCCATGGCAGCCAAAATGAACAGTAACAGAAATCAAAGAGATAACAGAAAGAAGAAAAAGGGAAAATGGGAAATTTGTGAAGAGAGTGGATAATGTAGAGAATGATGATGATGATGATAAAAAGGGGGGGGAAGGAAAGGGATAGTGGGAAATAGGAAATGGGTAAATTGGAAGTGTTGAGCTTTCCCCTTTAGGACCCAAAGGGCATTGTTAATGGGAGAGAAAGCAAAAAACTTTTTGAGAAGAAAAAGAGAAAATATATATATAATGGAAAAAAGGGTATAGAAAATGAGTGGCAAAGAAAGGGACAGAGTGTGTTTGTTTTTTTGAGTTAGAAACTTAAAAGAGAGGATATGATGGGGAGAGAGAGACCTAAAGGAATGGTGGGATTTGGAAAAGGAAAACCATGTGACTTCTCTTTCCCCTTTCCTTTTTTTTTTTTACTTTTTCATTTTTTTTATTTTGCACATTTTAATTCAATTCATTTTTTATTTTCATTTACCCACGAAATCAAAATTAATTCATTGCTGTGAGGAAATCTAAATTGAGATTTGTCATTAATAGAATTTAATTAATCATAAAATTCATTTTATCACTGTTTGAGTTCTATCACTAATAGAAAATTATATGTTATAGATGAATTATTTTAAAATGTGTTGTTGAGGTGAATTATCAAAATAAAATGGGGATAGTTTTTCGTGTTTGGCGCATCGAAAAATCATTCCCTCCATAATTGTATTTTTTTCAAAATCACATTTTTATTTGCCTCCTAGCTATTCTTTATTCTTCACATCACTATTTTTCATTCTTATGATGCTCCGTCTTTTATTTTCCTCATAATTATTCTCTTCACCCCTAAATATTGATTCTCATTGTAATCATTGTCTTCACCTCAACCACAATTCATATGCTCTTCCTAATTCTCATTCCCCCATAATCATTCATGTTTCCCTTCCCCAAAACATTTTCTTAAGATTAGAAGGAGCATGATTATCATGAAAAAAATTAATTATCTATATTTTAATGAAGAGAATAATTATAGAAAAAATAAAATAACAAGTAGAATGTGAATGAGAAGTAGATACAAAGAGAATAAAGAAGTTGTTATAAATAAACGAGATTATGAGGAGAATAGTTCTTAATCGTTCAAACATAATTAATCATCCTTCTTTTTATTCTTCTTGTTTGACCTCTTTGCCATCAAAATTTTGAGATTATGAGAAATTTAAAATTTTGATTTCTCAATCAATTCTTTTCTTGATTAATTAAGTTTGAATATTGTAGACTATACACTTTTTTGTAGTTGGATCTCCAAATTTTTGAAATGCCCCAAATCCTATCCTTTGAAAATATGTCTTAATTCTTGAGCAATACTTGTGTCAATAGATAGATTTGAGCATTTTAGGCGTGTTTGCTATTTAATTTTTTGTTTTTAATTTTTGAAATTTAAGTTTTTTATTTAAATTTTTTACAATATGTTACATCTTTTTTATAATGTGTCCATCTTTTTTTAAGAAAATAATGAATGTTAAATAAATTTTTAAAGCAAAAATATTTTTTTTGAAAATTACTTTTATTTTCAAATTTTTATAACAAGATAATTATAATAAATTTAAATTTCAAAAACTAAAAAAAAAAAATACTTATGAAACCATCTTATAGTTATGTTTAAACATTTTTTAGTTGGCTTAATCTGGTGTTTTGGTTTAAGTGTTTTCATGATGATAGAGTTAGGATTTTCTTTTTTAATATTTCATTTAAATCTACCAACTTTTATTCAAAAGTAGACACTTATTTTTATATTTTAAACTAATCTTGACCATTTTCACAATAATAGTTCAAATTAATGAGTAGAACAATAACATTCATGTAATTTCTTCAAAACTTCATTAGTTTTATATAATATATTAAAATGAAACTGTTTGTAGAAAAAAAAACAAAAAAAACAAAACGATTTTTTAGAGCAAAATAGACAAAAACATTTTTGTGTGGAATCTTATCTAATTAAAATGTTCCAAAGATCCAATTTTTCTTCTTTATTATTTTATTGATATCTAAGAAATATTCATTATAAATAACAGAAGTGCTATTGAATAAGTTTGAGCAAATTGTTGAATTAAGTCTAATTGGTACACTTGGTTTTTTTGTTTGTTTGAAAAAAGATAGTAACTTCATTAAGCAATAAACCAAGAAGAAATGGGACCTCGAACTGATCTGACTCCACAGACCGGAGCATGACCACACAATCAAAAAAGCAGAAAATAAAGACTAATTTACCAAGAAAAACAGCCCTCCTAACTTTGGGGTTAATCGACATGAAGCTAGAAGGCTCCAAATGTGAAGACCCCAACACGATCTATCGCGGAGGTTTTAGGACGATGTTTAGAGAGTAATCGCACATCCATATCCGTCCATCAAAGAATAAGAGAGGAGATTGACACTTATAAAGAGCCAACCCCTCCTGTGTTGGCAAGAAACAACCAAAAATAGTGTTGACAGAAGAGTTTTGTCAACACTCTTTCCTTTGACTATGTCTTTTCTGGAAATAAAAACCCATAGATTTGTTATATTTTATTATTATTTTTTTACTTTTTATCTTTTAAATTTTAAGTTTTTATAATATACCTTTCCAAATTATTATAAATACGTACACAATTTTAGTTAAGCATTTTCTGAAAAATATTTCATTTACACAAGATTTTTATATTCTTTTCATATTAAAATTGTTTCTTTTTTTAATCAACTAAACTTACATGTACCCAACTAATTACTTTCAATCACTTGAATTGATTGAGAACTTACTTACTTTCAGTCACTTGAATGGATTAAAAGTAATCCGGTTACTTAATTTTAAGTGTGAATATTTTAATCATTTTACCATAACTTACTCTTTTTTCATATAAACTGTTTTTTTTTCAAAATTCTATGTTCATGCAAATTTCCTATATATTTTTTGTCATGAAAAATCATAATATAAATTAAAATTGAATTGTTAATAGAAATTATTATATATTGGTTTATATCAAAATTAAAAATAAACAATAAACATAGACTCAAATCTAAAACAAAAATATCTAAATTTAATCCAATCTAAAAATATATGAACTATGGTGAGTACTTGTTTATATAGAGTTAAACATGTTAAAAGATTCATAAATCGGAAATTTCCAAAAAACATTTAATACAATCCAATTCATCTACACCTCTAATTATAGGTTCGAACGTTCTACTCGATTTGAAAGACTATATATGTGTGTGTGAAATTATCATTGATTCAAAACCTACCTCTACTTCAACCTTAACTCCATCATTAATTAAAGGGTAGATAATTTTGGTGTTCATATCGGAATTATTTAATTTTCGGTTTGATAATTGTAAAAAATGGACAGACAAATGTAGCACACATGTCTATATTATAAGCACGAGGGAAAAAAACATGTGATGGACATCAAATACCTTTTAGAATAATTCGAACTATCCAATTTAAATAGTCAACTTTAAAATTGATTATATTATAATTTTATGATAGTAGTACGATTTGATCGATTCAACCCAATCAAATCAACCTAAAAATAACTAAGGATTGATGGTGCAGTTGGTTATCTTGTTTGGTGTTAATCATTTCAAGTTTACGATCATGAATTCGAGCCTGAAAATCGATATTTGATTCTCATATTATTTAAAAACAGTTGTAGGGTTCGAAGAAAAGTCATCATGCGTATGAATTTTTCGACCTTTTACTAGATCTACCTCAAGAGAACATGTTTTTCTTCCTCTTTTCCTTCTTTTAAATAAAATTTAAGTTAATCGTATAAAGGTTATTAATCAATAATTGAGTACTTAAATCAAGAAAAATATTGAATCACTTTCATTAGTGTAAAACTTTAATCTCGTGAGAAAATAAGATAGAGAACATGTGCCAAAAGAAATAGAGTTTTATTAATTTAATAAATGATCCAGTAATGATTCGATTTTTCTTACTTCAATTACTGCATTTCAAAAAATAAAAGTTAGAGAACAAGTGAAGATATATTTTATAAATAATAAATGAGAAATAGCACAATTAGGCAGGTAGTTGTTTTATCACTGAATATTTGTTAAGTCACTAGTTTTATATTGTATTTACCGAAATTGGTGGCACAGTTAATTATTGATGTTGATCCATTTCAACTTCAGTCACGAGTTCAAGTTCGGAAACTAGTAATTGTGCACTCTATGTAGGGTTTATCGGTCCTCATTTTCTAATTTATACTAAAAAAAACTAATTTTATATTGTATTTTAGTGTTTTTTTTTCAATTTCTTACTATTTAAAACGTTTGTCTGCAGTGATCTCCTCAATTTTAAAAAATTTCAATGATTTCTTCTTCATGTTAAAATTGGTGGATTGTGAGCTAAATTTGATGACATTTGTCTTGGGAATAAACACTATATGTCTATGGATCAATTATTCCCTCTCTTGCGTTCCTAATGAAAAATCAGCAAGCACATATATGGTAGATAAATCAAGCACAACACACAAGGATTTTAACGTGGAAAA
>JBBMEF010000003.1:11314702-11327607 GCA_037832685.1 Sicyos baderoa
CTCAAAAAACACTTTAAGTATGAGAAGCCCTAATGGGCTTTTAGGTTGGGCTTCACAAAAGTGAATATAACCCAACAATTTGTTGGAGATCCTCAAGAACTTCATGTTATCTAGTACTAATGACTAATGAGTTGGTAAAAAAAAAAAAAACTATATACATTAAAACTTGGGAGAGAAAAATTTCTCATACAAATTTTTCTTAAGCAGGTGAGTTAGATCATAAACAAACAAACAAAAAATTCTTTAAATTTTATCCTTTATTTCAAAAATATCTTTATTCTTCAAAAGTCTAATTAACCTTTCATAGACTCGCCAAAACTATCTTTAAATTTGGAAATTCATTAGAGAATTCAACCAACTATAGATATCAACATTTTAGAAAGAAAATTAAATAAATATAGTAAAAATTGATTCAAGCATATTATATTGATAGTAAACATTGACAAACTCCAATTAAATGAAATCAATAAGTTTCCATACTTTTAAAAAAAATTAATAAACTTTCATTAGATTAAAAAATTTATGAAATATTTTTGAAAAGTTATATAATTAAAATAGAGACGTCACAGTTTAATAATTATGAAAAGATTTAAAAGATATATTTATTATATAAGATTTTGCATGTATATTAAAAATAATAAAAAAAATTACATATATAGCACAATTTCCAAATTTATTCTTTTATGGCACAAAAATGATAGAAGTCTAGCTGAACCGATAGAAGTCTAAAATCTATCAGTGGAATTAATAGAAATTTATTGATTGAATTTATAGAAGTTTAATGATGGTAGAATAAAATCTTTGGACAAAATGTATTATGAATAAATTATTTTAAAAAATGTGCTAGAAGAGAAAAAAAAAAAAAAAAATGTGTCAAATTTCATTTGTTTTATTAATGTGCAGAAGAAAAAAAAGGTGAACCAATGAATTAATAATGAAAGTAAGGAAAACAACTTTTCAACCAACTTTTGAAGTTTTGTGATCCTAACAAGTTAAATTCAAAGAGAGCTCAAATGCCAAACAGAAACCATTTTCCAAAATAAACCAAAAGGAATGGTGGACCCCATTACTCATAAGCTTCACACCATTTATGAAAAAATAAAACTTTAGAAAAATAAAATTCATTAAACCCATAAAAAAATATAAACATAAATTTTGTATATACATGTAATTATGTGGTTATAAAGTGGTACAACATTAATGTTACTTTAATGGATATAAATAAATAGGTATTATTGTGAAAGTACTTTATAGAAAGAATAGTTCCCAAAATATTTGTGCTCTATTCTAAAAGACTATGCTTCATGATTACGCATATAATATATGCCATTCCACAAACATCTTATTTAGTGGTCACTATTCTCACTCTTCATTTGTCAAATATCATTTTTATACCAACCTATACCCTAAAGTATCTATTCATAATCTATACCTCGCCGAGTGTCGAAAATCTATTTGGTTCTCTCACTCTATTTTTAAAAGACCTGAGATTTAGACTAGGATTCAAAGTTTAGACTTGATTCTTTTTTATGTCTGCATTCACATGTATCTTTTGTAATCTGACCACACACATTACTTATTTACTTTGAATTTGACTATTTCTAAAAGTGAAGATTGTTCCTACAACCCAATATATATTCTTTCAATACGTTTTATCCTCATTCATGTGGTTCTTAGGAATTTAACCTACAAATGTTTCAAGTTAAGTTTGTTTAAAATCTATGATTGAATTACTGAAAAGAAATCTGCGCCCTATTGTATATTATATATTTGAATATGTATACTAAATATTTTTAAATTTATCTAGATCTATAATTATTTTCGTAAAATTAAACTATCCAATAAAATTTTCCTAAATTAAATTGAAGAAGAAACGCCTAAACTTTGAACATTATTAAAGTGCTAAATTATTGCTGAAACTGAAACATTATTGGTGTTAGTTATTGTTGAGATTGAAACTATGTTGGTTGGTGTGAACACTCTATTATTAGGATTAAATATCCCCTTTTTGTCTGAACTTAGATGCCAAATAAGTAAGAAATTAATTAAATCAATACAAGAAATCAATAATTTTGGTTTGAAAAAAACTATCAAATATGTGACTTGTCAAACTTCCCACCAATCAATTACATAAGACCCACATAATTCACTTTAACTTGAATTAAAAAAATGCACACTAATAAATATCAAAGATAAATAACTTCAATAAATTCGACAATATTTAAAGAAACAAATTTAAAGTTACTTTATGACACATAATATAAAGTAAATGATGAAAATAATAAAGGAAAATTACACTCCTCTCAAGTTGGATTGTAGATATCTTCCACAACCATTTTGTCGATATGTTTTATCGACTTTTCCTTTTGAAAGACCTTTTAGTAGCACATTGGTTATTTGTGTTGTTAGAAAACAAGATAGGCATATTACATCTACATCAATCTTTTCCTTAGAAAGAATAAGGGAAAGAAATTAAAAAAAAAAAAAAAAAAAAAAAAAAAAAAAAAAAATTGTCACATGTGCTGTTGGATTATGAGTTATAGTGAATAATAAGCAAAAGTAGATCTTTTGTTCATTATACTTTGAACTTAATCTACATCAGTATACACTTCAACTTGAAGATGGTCATATTTATGAAAAAGTATATTCTAGCTTTGGTGTTCCTATCAAATATTTCAAAATTCCATATAATGGTCCAAAATTAATGGGTTCGAACGAGTGCATAAACCGACTCATCATACTAACTACGAATGCAATATTTATAGTGTGAGATAATTAGATCTAAGTCTATCTACAAGTCTTTGATATAAATCTATATCCCTTACTTCTTTGACTTTTACAATTCTAACTTCAAATTATGTTTAATATGAAGTTTTTGCCCGACAACCAAGTAAACATCTTTTGTAAGCAAGTCTATAATATTAGAGAATATGGAATTTCCACCTTCTTTATATTATTGTTAAGATCTCACAATTATTTCTGAAGCTATGTATTGAAGATAATTTAACTTATTTCTCATTATTCAAGAGAGGCAATCAGCCTTATTTATACATCCAACAAACATACTAAAAATAGGATATAACAAACGAGAGATTCATGGAATAAATCTTAACAAATTAGGTTGACTTAACAAACTAGCTTGATTTTCAGTTTGAATGGTGTCTTTTTTGGGCTCACCAAAATCTTGATTCGGATTTCAATTTTATTTTTATTGAACTGATACATGTTTGGACTTTTATATCATATTAGAGAATATGTGGTTTTATCTCAAAACCAATTAACTATGAAGGAGTAATCTATATCTCTTTTATATTATTGATGGATTCTCCACTTTTTAAATGTGTGACAATTGTGAGATCCTAACAAATAACATATATTTTTTTTCTATTAATAAAGATATTGTTTAAATGACTTGAATTAGTTATGTTACACAACAAATAAACTCTCTTAAAAATGTTATGCTCTTTACTTAACATTTTGTATCCTTCACGACCTTCTAAATAAAACGGACTCTTCTTCTCTGCATTGACATAGCTAACTCAACATTAACTATATAAATTTGTGTTCTTTGTTATATATTAATATCAATCTTTGTGTTTTGTAAATGAAGATTTCTAGGTTTCAAGTATACTTTTTTTTAGATCATATGAATTACCTTAAGTCATACTTACTATGGCATGTAATGAGTACGGTATAATAAGCTAAATTAAATATCCTTAAGGGTGGCACAGTTGGTCGAAGGTTCATAATCCACTTGTAATATTAATTTGTAAGATATTTTATGTCTTCATTCGTTTGATGTATCTCATGATTTAGGGATGAGTCAATGATGCCCCTATGTTTAGAGAAGCGAAACTCTAAATTATCAAGTTTAAAGAAATAATAATTAAAAAAGAAGAAGCAAATGTGGTGAAATTAGTAGTAAAGAGAATAAATGCAATCTCAAAGATTCATAGGCAACCTATTTGATCATCATTTCAATGAGGTACGACAACCCTCCACTGTTATTATATTTCTACTTTTGACATAAACCCTTGTGACTTTTTTTGTTTGACATATCGATAAAAATGATTTTCTTCCCTTTTCATATACTATTAGATAATATGAAATTGGATCTCAAAATTAATTTAAGTTCATCACTCTTAGGTTCGATCTAAATTTGTGGATAAAATTATAACTTAAGTTTACCCACTTGAGATGGATAAAAATTTGTGAATTAAATAACAGCTCATGTTAGATTCAAATATGTGGACCAAACATTCACTCAAACAATGTTCGATTTTGAGGTAAAATTTCATATTATCTAATAATATATCCGAGATCTTGGAGACTATATATTCCCAACAATTTCAATACCTCAAAACCCGTACAAGTAAAATGAGAAGTTGAGAACCAAACAACTAAATAAAGTACAATGCTACAAATATCTCTCCATAGCTAAATAAAATAAAATATTGAAGAATACAACAGAAATAACCTCTAGAAACCAGTTGAGAACTTTACATGTATAAATCTACATTGCTAAATGGATGCAGTTTTTAAGGTTAAGAATCTTGATGGAAAAAACCTCATTTCTCCTTGTAAGAGCATTTCCCCAGTGCCACGAAAGGACAGGTAAGCACGGTTCGTGCTATGATACCATAGGTACTCCCGTTCGTGCTACGATACCATAGGTACTCCCGTTCGTGCTACGATACCGAAGATGCTCTGATACCAGATGATATAGATAGATAGCGAAAAGGACAAACCTCGAGAATCTCAAGTAGATTCCCAATTCTTGAGGTGTGCTTGTACATGTTTTACTAGGAGGTTGTTGAAGTGTTCTGCAAATGACGAGGGCAGAAATTCAATTTCAACTTTGAATTGTACGCAGTGATAATAACATCGCCTAAAATAAGATAAGGATTCCAACTTCATTTCATGTCAGCTAAACAATACAACTTGGAACATGCACTTTTAGTTTTTATTATTTTTTTTTTCTTCTTGAATACCTGAAAATTGGAGCTTTGCTCATTCCCGAAATCACTTCCAAACACAAGAAGCAGTTAAGGAAGTAAACTTATCACGAAATCACTTCCAAACACAAGAAGCAGTTAAGGAAGTAAACTTATCACCCGACGGGGGAACAATATTGATGTCCTTTAATTCACCTACAGATAAAGGGACGACAAACCTACCCGGATCTCCACGATGGTATGATATTGTCCACTTTGGGTCTAGACTCTCATGACTTTGTTTTTTGGCATCTTTCAAAAGGCCTTATACCAATGGAGATGTTTGTCTTCCCTTATAAACCCAAAATCTACTCTTTATTTAAGAACATTATCTCCTCAATAACTCATTGACAGAAGACTGGAAATTGATGTCCTTTCAAGTTTAGAATGCATTGTGCCTTACTCCTAACTTGCATCTAAAACTCACACAAGACAATATGACGTATATAGTAACAAAATTTATTATATCAATAAAAGAAGATTGCATCAAGATTACTACATGACCGAAGAGCAACACCGCTCAGTAATACTATCTTTTATTTGATATGCATGACTGCCTGTCTAGGTCAGCTTACGCACACCTCAATTTCCATTTGACCCTACAGTATTTAGATGTCAAAGAAACATGTGGAAAATTATTTCCCAGATAAGTGGTCACTAAGATTGAATCCATCACTTGGATACCGAAGGCCAACTTTGACCACAAAGAAGATTGCATCAAGATTACTACATGACGAAGTTACGAGCAACACCGCTCAGTAATATTATCTTTTATTTGATATGCATGAGTGTCTAGACCAGCTTACGCACACCTCGACTATTCTCATAGACATTACCATCTAACCCTACAGTATTTAGATGTCAAGAAAACATGTAAAAAATTATTTTCCAGATAAGTGGTCATTATGGATTGAATCCATCACTTGGATCTCGAAGGCCAACTTTGACCACTCGGCATGATGGTTGACACCAATAATACTATCAACTAAATAAAAACAAGATGGGTAGAACTCATCAACCACAGTGTATTGTCCCCATTATGCAAACTAAAGCACTTGTTGAGGACATAATCTATACCTTAGATTGCAGGACCTTTTGACTATCAATGAAGTACTGGTTTGGATGATTAATCCCAGCATCACACGAGGAGCCATGGATCGATTCGAATGTCAAGGTGCATGCCAACTAAAGATACACACACAAGAAAACTAACATTATTCTCAACATCAAAATAAGAACAATTGAAAAATTAACAGTAAACTACTAAATTGAGAACCTGGTAATGTTTATTTCGCACTTTGTCCATTACGTCTTCCATTGCCCGGTTATTTACTCCCATTTTACCAAGGGCTGCTCTTAAGTTGTCTTCACTGTTTAAGAAATCTATATGTCAAACAATGAGAAAAATAATTCTGATAGTGCAACTTTTATGTCATGATTGAGACCCAGCAACCTTTTCTTAGAACTTTGATTACAAATTTACACTCAAAATTCCTATATAAGTCTCATAGAAATTCCTATCCTTCCCTCTCAGTCCCAAGCTATACTTACAGCTCACTTTCCAACAATCCTACAAACCCAGGGCCCACTTGTCAATTGTGAGATCTAACATAAAGTTTTTATTTTTATATAATAATCAAGCTTTTATCAAGAAAAGAATGAAAGATATTAAGATATTGTTTTAGTAAGCATACCTGAAATGTCTATAGGGGCATCCATGATGATCTCCAACACCAGGAGTTGTTGAGATGATTCTTTGACAGGAATAAGGTGAATAATCCTGGTACAACCAGAAAGTAAATAGATGGTAATTCAACATAGAAATTGCATGTTGGCAGGTTCCTTTACGGTTCTTCTAACGCGCAAAAGCGAAAATGAAAATGCCGGATGATGATATTAACAAATCACAGTACTGCGGGCAACTTTCAGTCAAAAGATTTTTAATCTTCAAAAATTCAAATTAAGGGAACATTAATGGAAAATGTTCTATTAAGAACCCCTACCTAACATCTTGCTATCGGTATACTGCATTACGAGTTATATTGATATTTAATTTTGACAAACTTACATCATGCCAACAACATTATAGATCTGATGCAAGGCAAAGGCATAGATAAGAAATGGAAGTCAAAAAAAAAAAAAAGAGGGATAGAAGAACTGTAGATACAAATCAAGATAGAGAAAACTAAAAAATCCACAAAGCTGCCTATAGTTGTACAAGTAGGACAACGATGGAGAACAAATTAAAACTGTGTTAAACCATCAATCAACCAAAAAACTTAAACTTGTGGGTTGGGGTAAATCTCAACTAACACTCCTCACTTGTGGGCTTAGAAATTTGAAAAATACCCTACAAAGTGAAATTTAATTTTAATTGGGGAGGAAACAATTTGGTAGGGATTCAAACTCAGACCTCCTACTCTAATACCATGTTGAATTATGTTAAACCACCAATCAACCCAAAAGCTTAAACTTGTGGGTTGGAATAAATTTAATTATAACAACTAACAAAAATATAACAAGAAGTAATAAGTAAATCACGTCGTAGAGAAATAGGTAAAAAAATATGCCAAAATATTTGAAGATTCCTACAAGAAAAAAATCTATGTAAAGTTGACGCTACTAATTCTGCATCTTAAAAATTTTCTTGTTTAAAAAGCAAATCTGCATCTTAAGAACTTTTCAAATGTTACGTCTCTTACCACTCTCTTGCCTTCTTTTCCATAATTATGCCTGATACCGTATGCATATTCTTTGTCGAACCTCTCAGCACCAACCTACAAAAGAATGGATAAAGCAATAGCTATCAGTGAGCATGAATAAGAGATCTGTGGGGACAGGAATAAGAAAAAA
The DNA here is from genome assembly GCA_037832685.1 of Sicyos baderoa. Taxonomy (NCBI): domain Eukaryota; kingdom Viridiplantae; phylum Streptophyta; class Magnoliopsida; order Cucurbitales; family Cucurbitaceae; genus Sicyos; species Sicyos baderoa. The sequence continues at coordinate 11,322,550 of JBBMEF010000003.1, forward strand.
TTAAATATAATAAATTAAATTTAGGATATAATCTTCTGGCAAATAGATAAAGTGATACAGACAGGAGAAATAGAAGTAAGAAAAAAATGAATAGAGAATAAGATAAAATTCCAGAGAAAAATCTCTTTTTCTTATATACATGAGTGTCCGGACCAACTTACGCGCACCTCGACTATTCTCACAAGGCATACCATCCGACCCTACAATATTTGGATATCAAAGAAACTAGCACAAAAGTATTTCATAATAAGGTAACCATCATGGATTGAACCTATCACGAGAGACCAACTCTAACATAATAAAAACGATAACTAGAGATTTCCCAATTTCCCAATAGCTGGTGGCATAGGAATTTGCACTCTAAGGAAAAGAAATGAGGTCTTTTCAGCAAAATGTTTTTGGAGGTTCCCTTCAGATGCCAAGGAACTATACATTGCTTCATTGTTAGCACTTATAGAAAGGGTATTGTTATGCTTACTCTGTGGGAGAATTCAGCTCTCCAGAAAGCAAGGGCATCATCAAGCTTCAACCCAACACCCTGCATGTGAAGAATTGTAGTGTAAGATCGAAAGGCGGCTCCATAACAATAAAGCAAGGAGCATTGCAGATTGAAAGGCTTCATTGAAGAATTGTACAACCTTAAGAAAGAGACCTAATTGCATTCTCCCTCCATGCTTCAAATGGTGATCTTCTTTCAGCTGGACATGAGCAAAACAAATAAATGAAAAACTGTTCAATATATTCAACAAAAAAAAAGAGAGAGAAACTTTCAGAGATATAAGCCAAGAATTTTGGCCAGTCATCTAACCTTTTCAAATAGGTGCTGCATGCAAAGAGGAAATGAACTTTTAGCTGTTTGGTCAAGATCTTTTATTGATATATCAGCATACTCTCTTGGCTGAAAGATATTAAACAACGTAGATCCAGATGAGATTACTTTTTTTTTATAGGAAACAAGAAAACTTTCATTGATGAATGAAAAGTTATAAAGAACCTATCAGAAAGCATAAACTACCTGTGAGTAGTCAGGACCAAGGTAGCTCGTGCAAAGAGCTTCTACGATCTATAAAGCATTTAGAATATGTCAAGCAGCACAAGTATAACATTTCTTTACATTACATATGGTTCACTATGAATAATACTCACAGGGGTCAACCGATCTTTCTCTTGTTCTCTTATAGTAGATGTCCATTTTCTGGCAATAAAATTAGTAACTTTTAGAAATTTTGAAAATGAAATTCTCATCATTTACTTAGATCTCCAAAAGCTTTTTACTATGAATGAGAAAATAAAATTATCACATAAACGTCCATCCCTATTTTCTTATCCCTTCGTGATAAGAAACAACTTTTATTTATAAATGCTAATTTTTTTTATGAAAATGGTAATTGATGGAAAATTAGATCTAACGTAATCCAGTTCAAGCTTTCTTTAGAAACCTGTTTGTCAGACTTAGGGCCTTTGAAAGGTAACTGCGGAATTGTGTTGCAACAAGGGAAACCACCTATGAATTATATGGAGGAAAATTAGAAATAACCTTTGAAGATCAAGAAAGTGAATAAAATTGAATATAGATATACAAACGTATATATAATCGTAATATTAACCTGATAAATAGCAATATATGCAAATCCTTTATGGAGAAATACCCTTCGGCCAGCCACAAGTTCTGGAACTTCTTCCCATGGTACCTTCATAAGATAAGGTAGGAAAAAGATTAAGGAAGAAGAAGATTATCCAACAAGCTACATTTTCTTTTCTTTTCTTTTTTCTTTTTTAGGAATTAAAATTCATTAATAATGATCAAAGGAAAGTTTAAAAAATTCAAGAGCACCCACCAGCAGGTAGAGAAGGCATCCAACTTACCAAGCCATAGATACAAAAAAAATCCAGGCCGCAATATTACAAACAGAAATTTTTTTAGAAACCTTTAGATAGAGCACTCCAAGAGGAGGCAACAGAAAAAAATAAAAACATAATTTCATTACAGGCACATCCACAACTAAGAAGATTCTTCTATAGACTCCATGGAACTTCTTCATGTGCATTAATTCCCTCCCAAAAAAAATGTACTAACCAAAGACTACGACTCCCATGGGGTATTTAACCTTCGACACAAATCAACAATATTTAAGTGAACACCATCTCCATAGTTCATAGATAAAGGAAAAGGGTTTACTTACCAACTTCGGTTTGTTTATGTATGAATGTATGCATGTGTATGTATGTTATCCTGAGCGCAAACATTTTCGAGTATTCAACAGATCTATTAGTTGATATAATTAAATTTACCTCAATCTATCAACTAAGTTTTTAGTTAATTGGTGTACGATTCAACATTGTTATGTAAACGGCAATCAACCAGCCAATCGAAAATAAGAAAATGAAGAAAGAGAAGAAAACAACACAGAATTTACAGAGAGGGTCACGATTTTATTAAGAGGAGCAAAAATACATAATGAACATCATGAGGGCTAGGGTTTAATTCGAGTTTATATAGACACTCTCATCAAACCCTATTAAAGATAAAAGACCCAATTACATAAAAGGCTCATATATGAAATAGAAAGACCAATACAAATTTCGTTTAGGTTAAGTAATCGTAGGGCATTAATTCGTTCAAGACATATCTCAACAAACATAGTAATAGAGTAATAATAGGTTATGAGTTCAAACCCCTATGAAATTTCTTTTTCCCCAATTAATCTTGATTTTCACTAATTTTCAAGGCCACAACAAAAGGAGAGAGTTGGTTGATATAATAAATTTACCTCAATCAGCTTAAGCTTTTGGATTAATTAGTGAACAAGATCTTACTACATTTTCATTTTCCAAACAGATCTTAAGAAATATGCATCAAGTTTTATTTATCCTTGAGCTAACATTCGATGGAATGGTCAAAATTTAGCATAAGACTGTAAGGAGTCTCCCTTACAATTCAGTAATAAGAAAAGTTCCCAATAATGGGTACAACCTTGAAGGGATAATCCCAGCCGTCTCTCTATGAGAAAAAGGTAAAAACTAACATAACCCTATTCTCCAGGTATTATTCTATTTATAGTAGAAGAGTAAATACTAAAAAGCCCCTATCCTTCCTTGCTGATTGGGCGCTTGTTCCTCCTTTGATAAACCTTCATAACGGTCGTGGATGGGCCTGGGGAATTGGGCCTAACATTACCCTCGGGTTCTTCGAAAACCTTGTCCTCAAGGTTGAAATTTGGAAACTGGAGCTGCATATCTTCAACCGCTTCCCATGTTGCTTCGTGTTCCGGTAATCCCTCCCATTTTATCAATGCCTCTGTCGCCCCTGTTATCTCGTTACGCTGGTACGCATACACTTCCTCGGGCACGGCTGGCCATTCGAACTCATCAGTCAAACAAGGGCCCCCAGTTTGCACCGCGTGATGTTGGCCCAACACCCGTTTCAGCTGCGATACATGGAACACTGGGTGAATTTTGGCGTCTGCAGGTAAAGCCAATTTGTACGCCACTGGTCCAAATTTTTCCAGAACTGCATAAGGGCCGAAAAATTTGGGTCCAAGCTTGTCATTCTTTCGTTTAGCCACAGATTTCTGTCGGTATGGACGCAGTTTAAGAAACACCAAATCTCCGATCTCGAATGTCTCGTCCCTTCTTCTTTTGTCTGCAAATCTCTTCATCCGCTCCTGAGCTAAGAGAAGATTTCCCTTAAGTGCTCCTAGAGCCAGGTCTCGTTCCGCCAACTGAGACATAACTTCATCATTGGATGATCGGGGTTGATCATACACTATAAGTGGGGGTGGCTCGCGACCGTAAACTGCCTGGAATGGCGTTATGCCCGTGGAGCTGTGGTAGGTAGTATTGTACCAATATTCTGCCCATGTGATCCAGTTCTTCCATGTCTTTGGTCTCTCTCCGCAGAAACAACGCAAATATGTTTCGAGGCTCTTGTTGACAATCTCTGTTTGCCCATCAGTTTGGGGATGGTATGTTGTATTGTGCTTCAATTTCGTGCCTTGGAGTCGGAATAATTCTCTCCATAAATTACTGAGAAAAACCTTGTTTCTGTCCGAGACTATGGACTTCGGAAATCCGTGTAATCGAACGATCTCCTGTACAAATTCTGTAGCCACAGTTTTCGCGGTGTAAGGATGTTTTAAAGCCACAAAATGTGCCATTTTGCTCAGCCTGTCGACCACTACGAAGATCACTTCGAATCCCTTGGATTTGGGTAATCCATCAATGAAATCCATGGACAATTCCTCCCATATCTTCTCCGGTATGGCCAGCGGTTGTAACAGCCCCGATGGAAGTACCGCTAGTGCTTTATTTTTCTGACAAACTAGGCATTTTTCCACATGTTCTTTCGTCTGTGCTTTCATCCCTTCTCAATGGCTTATAGGTTCGTAAGAAACCGAAGTGCCCCCCAACCACCGAGTCATGGTATGTAAACAATATAGTGGGAATCAATGAAGAGTTTTTCGATAGCACTAACCGATTTTTATACCAAAGTTTCCCTTGATTCCATGTGTACTTTGGGGTGCTTGCTGGATCTTTCTGTATCTTTGCAATTATATTTTGGAGAGTCACATCCTCAGCCACTTCTTTTTGAATAACTTCCATGTCGATCAACGCTGGCACACTAAGAGCATTGAGCTCGACCACCGGTGGTAGTCTGGACAAGGCATCTGCAACCTTATTTTCGGGTCCCGGGCGGTATTGTACTTCAAAATCGTACCCAAGCAATTTGGATATCCATTTCTGGTACTGTGGTTGTACCTGACGTTGGCTGAGCAAAAATTTCAGAGCCTGTTGATCGGTTCTAACTGTGAATCGTTGTCCCAACAGGTAAGGTCGCCATTTTTCTATAGCAAAAACGATTGCCATCAATTCCCTTTCATAAATGGATTTGCTTTGAGCTCGTGTCGATAGTGTCTGGCTATAATAAGCGATCGGTTGGCCTAATTGAGACAACACAACCCCTAATCACGTGCCCGAAGCGTCAGTTTCCACAATGAAAACTCGACCAAAATCTGGTAATGCTAGAACCGGTAATGTAACCATGGCGTTCTTTAGGTT
>JBBMEF010000003.1:11327707-11342412 GCA_037832685.1 Sicyos baderoa
AACATCATTCATCAGTGCCTGAAAGGTTGATGGTGCATTTGTCAAACCAAAAGGCATTACCAGAAATTCGTAGTGGCTCTCATGTGTCCGAAAAGAAGTCTTTTCGATATCTCGATCGTGCATCCTTATCTGGTGGTATCCCGCCTTAAGGTCAATCTTGGAATAAATGGCGATCCGTGCAATTCATCGAGCAGTTCCTCTACCACTGGTATTGGAAATTTATCGGGCACTATGGTTGTATTAAGAGCTCGGTAGTCCACACAAAACCGCCAACTGCCGTTTTTCTTTTTCACTAGCAAAACAGGACTTGAGTAGGGACTTCGACTTGGTCTGATTATTCCGGCTCGGAGCATCTCCTTCACTAACCGTTCTATTTCATCCTTCTGTACTTGTGCATAACGATATGGTCGTACATTGACTGGCCCGTGGCCTTCCTTCAGATGAATGCAGTGATCCACTCCTCTAATAATTGGCAATTGATTTGGCATATCAAATATGTCTTCATACTTTGACAACAAGCTTGCCATTCTCGGATCGTCTGGTATCAATTCCTCTTCGTCACTTAGGAATGTCATCGTCTCCATGGCTTTGTATTCAACCAAAAATCCTTGGTCTTCTCTCTCCCATGTTTTCAACATTTTCTTGAGAGATACCTTGGATTTGGTTAAACTTGGGTCTCCCTTAAGTATTAGTTCCTGCTCTCCCGTGTTAATTTTCAAGGTCAAGGTCGACCAATTCACTGATGTTTCTCCCAACGTATTCAACCATTGCATACCGAGTACCACATCTACTCCCCCAAGTTCTATTGGCAAGAAACTTTCTGTTACTGTAAGTTCCCCCAATTGCACCGAAACTCCTTTACACATTCCTTTGCCTTTGATCGCTGTTCCCGAGCCCAAAATGACACCATAATTTGGTGTATCCGACAATGGAAAATTCAACACCCCGACTAATTTTTGTGAGATGAAGTTATGTGTTGCTCCACAATCAATCAACACCACCACACTAGTGTCCCCAATCTGTCCCTTCATCTTTAGTGTTCCTGGGGCTGTGATTCCTACTACCGAATTTAATGATAATTCCACTACATCCCTCTCCTCTGTCTCCTGGCTTTCAGCCTTCTCCTCATCTGTTTGTTCTTCTATTATATCGAGTTCCTCACCATTTTCCTTGACTACCATGGCTCTGAGCTCCCGTATCTCCTTGGCTTTGCATTTATGTCCCAGAATAAATCTTTCATCACAACGAAAACATAGTCCCTTCTCCTTTTTGGCTTGAAACTCAGCATCGGATAGGCGTCTCGATGGTCCGTCTCTTTTTACGAATGGGTTTGCTTGACTTGCTAATGTAATAGTTCTGGTGGACAGAGTATCGGGTGGTCTTCCCCCTTGCCGATTGCTACTAGTTGTCACTAACGATAGCCTTGGTTTTGTTCCCACTGGTTGTTTTCTCTTTGATTCTCTCGCTTCTTCGCTATCCTCTACAGATTGCGCGAGGTCCATCAACTCGTCGAGTCCCTTAGGATCCCAACAACGCATTTCGGTCTTAATCACCGTATCAAGTCCATTCAGGAAAGTCGTTTCCAATATCTCATCATCTAAATATGCTACGGGAGCCATTCGACTCTCGAACTCCTTGCGGTATTCAAACACTGTTGTTTCTTGTTTGACTGCAAAAAATCGCTCCAACACCGAGCCTTCTTTCTTCCTCCTGAACCGCGTTAACAGTCGTTTCTTCAGTTCCTGCCAATTGTGAAAAGGATTTCGTTCCACTTGTCCTTGAAACCATTTGAGAGCCTCAGCCTCGAAACTTATGACACAAACTATCAGTTTTTCACTATCCGTGAGTTTATGGATTTGGAAATACCTGTCCGCTCGAAATAGCCAAGAATCCGGGTCAGTTCCATTGAAAATCAGCATCTCCACTTTTTTAAACTTCTGTCGATCGTTTCCATGGTTTTCCTCTGCCGTTTCATCGCTCTGTATTAGCATCGAAGACTCTGTTTCGCCCGATTTTCCTTTCCCTTTTTGTTTGCTCTGTTCTGTCGCTCCCGACTCACCTGACATTGCTCCCCTGGGTCGCGGCGATCTCATCTCCACCAAGACCATCTGCATCGATTTCTCTATACCCGCCATCTATGACTCAAGCGTCGAGAATTTGGTATTCAACAACCCGATTTCTTCCCGCACTCCCTTGATGTTCTTCTCCGCTCCCTCCAACCGTTCCTCTGTTATTTTTTTAGTCATCTTCCTCGTTTGCCCCAGGATTGATGGCTCTGATACCAATTTGTAAGGAGTCTCCCTTACAATTCAGTAATAAGAAAAGTTCTCAATAATGGGTACAACCTTGAAGGGATAATCCCAGCCGTCTCTCTATGAGAAAAAGGTAAAAACTAACATAACCCTATTCTCCAGGTATTATTCTATTTATAGTAGAAGAGTAAATACTAAAAAGCCCCTATCCTTCCTTGTTGATTGGGCGCTTGTTCCTCCTTTGATAAACCTTCATAACGGTCGTGGATGGGCCTGGGGAATTGGGCCTAACAAAGACATCTCAAAGTTTTCAAAACATAGAAAACAGGGAATCTTGATATTATCTAAAGATGAATGGTTTCATCTCTAATTCAAATGAACGTCAAAAAACTCATTCCTGAACTCCACTTCCCGAACTAAACTAAAATAAATTTAATATCATATTGAGATAGGAGTCGAATTCATATTAAGGAAAACATGTAATCGAATAGAAAACAAACCTTATAGTATACTGCATCAGCTGCAAAAAAGAAAAAGAGATAAACATAAGCAATAATAGATAAATAAGTATGAGATATATATAGTTGTCAACTCCACCCTCCCATTGTGAAAGAAAACAACTATACACTTTACAGTCTACAAAACCACACAATAGCAAATCCACTGTGAAGATAAACCACATGGATGCCCACCCAAAAAGAAACAGAAACTGACCATAACTTGAACTTTTGAGTTTAATGGTGGTTTAACATGGTAAGATAATCAAAAGTCTTGCGAAGAAAGTAATAAAAAAGTAAAAAATATGTAGTTGATAAATGTCATTAAATCTACATTATGTTGACACAGGAGAAAGGGAAAAACTAAAAAAGAAAATGGACGAAAAAGAAAAATGACGGAGAAATGGGAAGATGGATGGGAAGGTGTGACTCAAGGGGGACAAAATCCTACTAACTGAGTTATCTATGATCAATAGTTAAAGCTTTCTATGTATCATGATGAGGACAAAACCAAAGAAAATCAGAGACTTAAATTGATCCAACTATACCAATAAATCTTACTAATTACGAGAGAACATCAAAATATTATAATCTACCTAAAAGTTAAACTAGTCCTTTACAGTCCTAAATAAAAAATCTCATCTGATATGTTAAGCTGGTATGGTAGATTAAGGTACATAACCACTAAACTCAAAATCTTAAGCTAATAGGTTAGGGTATGTTTAATATTTTCAATATATTCTCCATAATTATCCCACAAGATGAATTGTATGGGCATAAAGATGAAAAGTGAAAACTATTATTCATCAATGAGTTATCCATTCTTACCACTTGGCACAGGCTGACCAATCAACCGAGCAACTTGAACCAATTTGTCCTTTACAGCCTACAAGAAGAAAAGTGTCTAAGTTACTTGAAAGAAAACTCATGAACTAGAGAGGCACATTATACATTATAAGCTAAGAAGGTTGTATCATTTGGATCTAGGTGATAGCTTGGAATGAACCATAAATATTTTACAATACAGCCAATGAGATTTAAATAGATAAAAATTACCTCAAACTCTGCATGAGTGATTGCTTTGTATGAGAGGCCGAGCTCAGCAAAGACCTGCTTCTGAAAACGCATAAGAAACTAATGAACATTAGACCATCTCTAAAAAAAAATTGGAAACCGAAAAGTCGGAGATTCGCTCCACTATACCCGGAGTAACCACGTTTGTCCCTAGACAAGACATCAGGAGATATCGAAGGAATGGAGACACAAGAGGTTCTACAAATTAATGTCACAAGTGAGTCTCGAACCTGGGATCTTGAGAGGAGCACACTTTCAAAGCCCAAGTCTTCGACCACCACGCCACCCATTGTGAACAACTAGACCATCTCTAAATTGGAAAACTGCAAAGGCATGATGAGAGCACTAAAGAATGGACCATATACCTGAGATTCAGGACTTTCAGACAGAAAACGGTGTCGGAATAGCATAGTTTCCATCGAAAGAAACCATTTCCTCAAGTCTTCCCTGAAACCAAGTCAAAATAATGGTAAAGAAAAGCTAAGCCAAAAAAATAAGAGAAGAAGGAAGGCGTAAACTTACGTTCTGCAGTATACAAGGCGCAGAACAAAGTGAGATATTATATCCTTGTTCACAACCTCGGATGCTTGTGGATGTTTCATATTGGCTTTCAACAAATCTCTAACCTATGCAATGTAATATGAAAAAATAAATGAATAAAGAAGTTGAACAAATAACACGGTCTAAGTAGTGAAGAAAATAAAATCTCACCAGTTTCTCCATTTCTTCAGATTTCTTTCCTCGAGATAAACCATCAGAAATCCCTTTAAGAACTGCACTCAGATAACAATAGCAGGTAAAGACCACATCTTAAGAGTTCAAAATTCTACTATAGCATATAACTTTTTTTTATATCCGTATTTACGTATACCTCAACTATTTTCACGCATTGTTTTAAAAAGCTCAAGACGCAAGGTGCACAAAAATACGCAGGTTTTTTCTTACTTAAGGAGCATTATATTAAAAAAAACATAAAAGTACATATATGTGTGTATATACACAATAAAAACACTTTCATGGAAAGAAATGAAGTTTTAACCAAGAATAATATATAAAACCACACATAAGATTCAACTAGTAACCTTCATTTCATGGAAAGAAATGAAATTTTTATCGAGATTAACATATAAAACATATATAAGATTCGATTATAAACTATTAAACATAGCATTGTGAAGAAAAACTCACCGACGAAGGTGTAGATGAAGAATTAGAGAATGTGTGGCTAGAGATGCAGGAGAATATGATTTATGGAGGGGAAGAAAAGTGAAGGTTGTCTCTGTGAGTTGAAGAATTCATTATTTAAGGGCTTGAAATGTCTTGAATCAAACTAAATGCAAAATTTTAGATTAAAAAAAAAACATATAAACACAAAAGCCAATAAGGCGCAATCGAGGGCTTCATGAAAAGCACCAACAGGCGCACGCCATGCCTTGGAAGGATATACACTACTGATCCTACGACATTTGGATTTCAACGAAACTTGTAAGCAATTATTTGGTCAACCCTTCTATAGCGTATAAGTATCCACCAATTGGTCCAAATATGAACTTAAAACTCCATAAAGTAAGAGAAACAACTAAGCCTCCAACTTCCAGCAATTCCAATCTCTAACCAACAAAAAAACATTTCATACTTCTATCATCTCCCCACCTCCAAAATTATGTAGCAAAACCCTCCAAGGAAAAAAAAAAAAAAAACCCTCATCCAAGCATGTAATTAAGACTACAAAGCCATACGTCTACAAAATCGCTGAAAATCATTAATGGAAGATGAATTAGAGAAAAAAGAACGAGGGAAAGCGAAAGATCGAAAACCTCGAAGACGATCTAAGGCATAAAGCTCGAATTCTTCAAGGCGGACTTCGAGAGGAGGAGCAGAGCGGTAGAGGGGAAGATTTGTGGAGGAACTGGTTGTGGTCGAAGCTTTTCTCTGGGAACGATGGAGCTCCATTGCTGCACTCTCTACTGAAACTGAGAATCGATGGAGTTAAGAAACGCGCTAAAGAAGACGAAATCAAGGTCGGTTTGACATGAACCGGGTTCGACCAAGTAAATAACCTAACCACGGTCCTAACATATAATAAACCGGTTTTCATGCTCGGGAACAATTCTAACAAGAATTTGGGCTGCTTGTTTGGCATATTTATATATAATTTAGTTTTAAAATTTATTAATTTCTTCTTGAAAATATACATTTGAATAAGTTTTTACTACCTCCTCATTTTTACTTTTAAAAATAACTCTCATTTTTAATCATTCATTTATAACAATTCAATCATCGTTAATCACTCGTTTTTCTTTCAAATTAATCAAAACAAGACATTTTAACCACTCATTTTTAATCATTTCTTTTTTAATTACTAAACATAACTATTCATTTTAAATCTACATCTACATAAGATTTTGATTCTAACTTTTTTACCCAAAAATTACATTCAAATTAAGTTTTTAGTTACAACTTTCAATTTTTAATTTCTCGATATAATTTTTAAAATTAAATTTACTTAAATATGTCAAACAAACCGCCTTTAAAGATGACGATTCGGAATTATGATGGGCCTGGCTGCTATATAGTTGTATAAGTTTGGTTGGGTGCGATTTGATTTGATTTTTGGTTTTCTAAATAGAGTCGAACCAAACCAAAACATTTGGTTTAGAAGGCTTATTTAGTCGGTTCGGTTTGGTTCGGTGAGCAGCGCTTTTAGCGCCAATTGAGAAAATGGCGGGAAACTGATTCATTTATAGTTGGGCCTAAATGTTTAGTCTTTTGGGCCGGAGGCCTCTTGTGAGTGATTGAAGCGGTTGATTTTTTTTCTTTTTCTTAAAACAAATTGAAGAATAGTCGAAATTTGGAATTTTGGAGGAATATACCAAATTGATAAAATATTTACAATATTAGATAAATTTGAAAAAAAAGTAGCAACCATAGTCAAATATACAATATAAAGTAATATTTTTTATACTGAATAATTAATACATAATACAGTATGATGAGTATTATTTATATTGTATATTTAATACTAAATATTTTTAAATTTCTCTAAATTTATAATTATTTTGTAAAATTAAACTATAGTACAATTTCCTTAAAAGAATTACATATAAGTGAATTAAAAAAAAAACATAGCTATTGACGTATGGCGATTGATTTCATCACCATTTTGTTATTTTACTTGAGACCTCAAATTAATGTTAAATATTAAAATGTACTAATGATTATAAATATAAATATTTTAAAATTAATTTATATTTATAATTATTTTATAGCATGTTTAGTGCTTTTTTATAATATATATCAAATTTCATTAATAGCCTATAGGGCAGCCGTTTGATTTCATCACCATTTTGTTATTAGTTTTATATTTTTATTATGACCGAGAGTCGGATGAGTAGAGACATAATTTGAGGGTATACAAATTAATATCACAAATCTCAGAACTTTGAACATCAAACAAAATATACCTCAAAGCACAAAACTTTCACTAATTGCACCACCCCTTTTATGTATATAAAAAAATGTGTATATTTATTCATAATCTATTTACCATCTAAGATACTTTATAAAATTATTTAAAAAATCAAACCAAATAATGAGAAACAAGTCATTCTTAATAGTCCATATTGTTATTTGAAATTGACAAAGAAAGACAAGTAGAATGGTTTTCTGAACAATTGTACAAAGAATTTTGTCTAAAATGACAGATAATGTACATGTTACATGTGATGTGGATCAAGATATCAAGAAAATGAATTTGAAGGATCAAAATATTAAGGCTTTAGAACCAACCAATAACATAACAATTTATAACATTTTATTATGGCTAACACAAAAAATAGGATAACTACTTTAAGACCTAAAACAAATGAAAGAACTTTAATAACTATAACTACAAAATTCTGTACCCACCAGAAACTATACCATATCTTCTACATCTGTGTGTTGGGCACTGCTAGCTTTAGCTTATCTAACAAGTCCTCAAGGATACAGCTTACTTAAGATGGAACGCTTGGGCGAGACTGCCGGAATACTGCACTCATTGCGCTCACTGCACTCCTCGTTCTGGTAAACAATCCGAGCCCGGAAAGACCAGAATCCCCAGCCTCGCTTTTGGTGGACTCCAATGTATTGATCCCATTGGGGGTACTGCTTCCATTGGGTGTTGAATCGAGGGAGCTGCTCGCGTTTGAATCTCTAGTCCCTACTAACTGCCAAGCATATGAATAATTGTTAGAATTTTATAGATGATTGTATTGATGATATGAAACGAGTTCGAAATATAGGACAACCATCAAACCGAGGTCCGAGACAGTATTTTGGATAGGTCGCCGATGAGCTTGAACCTGAAATTGGATCATAGCATAAGAGTGATTATGTTGGTACCAAACAATTGTTCACAAATACGCCAATTATGCACTTCAACTGATTCCATGAGAGAAACATCTAACACTATGTGTTGATAAGAAACATATTTTTTGGATAAGAAACAATTTCATTATAAATATGAAATTATAAGGGAGGGATGGTCAAAAAGATCTCCAACCATTTAATAGGGATGTAACACTACAAGCATAAAACATATGAGGATAAGATGCTTTTATCAACAAAAAGTTATAAATATTTTCAAAAATTGAGTAATAGTGTATGTTTCACTTTATTAACAGAAAAATACAACCTAACAAAGTATAAATTAACTAACCTGGTTTGAAGAACCATTAGACTCGGACTCAGAGTCGGAGGGAGACAGTTCCTCCACTGAAAAACCAATCGGCAACGACGAATTCTGCTGATGACAAGCAGAAAGTAAAAAGTGAATACGTGAAAATTAAGTTGTGGTCTATAAGCTTCATTTTTTTTTATAACTGGGAATCGAAGTCCCGCTCCACTACATACTCAGGGGCTCCCGCACCCGTCTCATGATTCTGACTCGGAAAGCAACAAAGAATCTTACATTTAAGTTCACTCGTGAATTTAGAACTTGCGACCTCCAAAGAAACATACCGCTAAGCCTATCTATCACCTTTCTGATATCAGTTCTATAAAGCAATATCAAACTAACAGATAAATTCTCATAATTTACCTTTGGTGAAGGTGATGTTGGGAGTTCAAGAGCTGGCCTAGAGGGAATTGCCTGTAAAATTCACAGTTATAAGAAAAGGTGTGTGAATACTTATAAGTTATATGTATTTGGCAATCCGCATTTCCAAATCTCAATGGTGCAGGTGTAATTATCCAAACAATCATATAATCAAACCATGATACGAATCATAAATTAGAGTCAGACTAATAGTTTTTTTCAAAAAAAAAAAATAGATAAGACTAATGGACTAAGATAAAGACATTTTAGAAAATAATGAATATCTATATCAGACTGAACATAGCATCATTAGAGTTCTACGAGGTGAAGAACACAATTGGTGTCACCTCCCACCAAATTATTTTTTATTTTTTATTTACAAAAAGGAAGCGGTTCGATGCATGCCTGAATACGTCTCGCAGCCCTTTGATTCTCCATGTTCCGAGCATCATTACACAATTTCCTAACACCTTTATTCGTTTGTTCCTAAGCAGAGAATCAAATGCCAAAGAACAGTAAAATGATAAAACCATCAGCCAAAATATTGCAATGTAACTATAAATATATATTAAAAAAAAAGTTGATTTAAAAAAAAAAAAAAAGTTCACCTGCTTTTCTTCAAAACTGCTTAGTTTATTTTCCTAGAATACATAAGAATAGGTCACTTTTAATCCAAAATTATGAATAAATTTTAATCAAAGAACAACAAAAGATATTGTTAAATTATGGGAACGTAGTTACCAAACTCTGGACTGCATGACGAACGGAATTTATATTGCTGCCAAAAGTATCTGATCTACCTCGTAGTTCTGAAACCTTTATGGACCAAGAAAAACATTCAGTTCAGGCAATTGTCTTCAACCTTCTATTCTATCTTTTGAAAAAACAATCGATTTAATCATAATGGAGTGGCTCATTTGGTCAAAGAAGGTCTTGGGGTGCATAAGGTGATGGGTTCAATCTATGGTGGCCACCTACCTAAGAATTAATTTCCTACATGTTTCATTGGCATCCAAATGTTGTAGGGTCAGGCGATATGTCCCGTGACATTAGTCAAGGTGCGTGAAAGCTGGCCCGGTCAGTCACGGATATCAAAAAAAAAAAAAAACAATCAATTAACCCGTTGCGCACCTTTTCTTGTGTATCAGCAGTGCAATCCAAAGATTCTTCCAAACTTTTATCGATGTTGTCCATTTTTGAAGATAAATTCCGTTTTGTAGCCTGGACAATCACATGGCAGGAGAAGTAATGAAGTCATTGACTAACTGGAAATCATGGAAATGTTTCTAATAAAGTCTGATCCACATATAATGGTTCGGAGTTTCAGTAATTTAAATGAGATTTCAAAAAGAAACTTGCAAGCCCAAAAATGAAGTACAAACTGCTGATAGGGAAATAGGGATAACTAGTGCATTAAGACAGAAGATATTACCGCGATGGATGAGTATACATTCTCGAGCTGCCTAGCAACGGAACTGCAAGCATCAGATAGACTACGCTTGGTAGCAAACATCATATCAGGAAGTTTCCATCCCTGAAAATATAATTGTACCGTCTTAAAAATAAATACTAAAGAAGGTTCTAAAGAGGCAACATGGCATGTCCGAATATCGCATAGAATCAAGAGAGATGAAATTGAGGCTAGTGTACACTAACACTACCACTAAAATATTCCTTTCTTTGTTTTATAGAAAACACTGCTAGACTCGATGTTATAAATATATTAAAAAGACTAAACACACCAGTTTAAACTTTTGAGTTTAGATACATGTGCACAATTTTTAAAATAATAAAACCACAGCACAATTTTCCCCAAACGAACTACACCATTACCTTAAACCAAACGAACACATAACCTGCTACACCTACAAGAATGATTATGCCAAACTTCCTACCCCCTGCATACAAAAAATACAAAGATTTAAAAGATATAATATATCAAGGTAAGAAAAGACAAGGAATGTTTAGAGAAGAAATATGAAAATGAAAAATTATAATGCAGTAGGTGACAAGAAATTATAATTGTGAATTTAAAGCCACCTATCAAAATAATTTAGATGTGCATGTATTTTACAAAACCACCACAGAATTTTATACACGGAAGAGACTCATCATTATTTTCTTTATATAAATGAGTGTCAAAATCAGCTTACGCGCAACTCAACTAATTTCATAGAACAATTGTTTGACTCAACTGCATTTAGTTATCAAGAAAGCACTCACAGTTGTTTATTATTATCATTTTTTTTTTAAGAAACTGAGCTTCAATTGAGAAAAAAAAAACAAAATAAGAAGACACTCAATGCTAATTATTTTTTTCAAATAAGGGTAACCACACCTGTCCCTAGGCCAGACACCGGGAAACATCGAGCCTGAGACCTTGAAGGGAGCATACCTTCAAGGCCCAAGTCTTAACCACTGTGCCACCCCTTGGGGACTCAATCATTGCTAATTATTACATAGAGGCAGCAGCATAATAGAGTATAACTTGAACTACAGACATCTAGTTTCATGTGAGAAAAAACAGCAGACGTCTTGTTTAATTCTGGAAACATGGCTTACAAAAAAGAGCATGAAAAACAAATCGGACAGAAGTAACAAAATGTCATCATCGTGTAAAAATTGTGTTAACAATTTCTTGCCATATCTGAAATAGAATGGAGACTTTCTAATCTAATAGAAAACTGAAAACTTCTTAGTGATAAGAAGGTTTAAAATGCCGCTCAAGGATGAAGGGTCTTAAATAAAAATAAGAAGAAGAAAACAACCTTCAGACAATTGGTTTTTTAAAAAAAGTTTATACCAAACAAAGTTACAAATAAGCCTTTGACTGTTCTTTTTCATTTTTAAGAAAAGGAAAATGATGAGGCAGTCCCAAGATTTACAAAGAAGGGCCCTAGTTGGCATAAACAGTCATTGTAACTGATCTTATAATTAACCAGAAAAAATTATTCAAGGGGAATTTCTAATTTACAAAGTTGGAATTCAGTGCTCCTTTTTGGAATATATGTATTCCAAAAAGAAACTTTATAACAAAAATTTAAAGAGAAAACAAAAATCATTTGATGATGGAAGAACCAAGAAGTGGTCTTAATTAACATCTATCTGCTGAATAAAAAAAACATAAGATATATCATCAAGACCTGTCCCGCCAGTAGTTACAATTGTCATCTGACGATTTGATGCAAGCATTTGCAGTTCCTCCTGTAAGCTTTTTACCTGTAAATGTGTTAAATGCAATTGAGCAACAGCAATTCAAAAAAAAAAAAAAAAAAAAAAAAAAAGAAGGAAAAATACGAACGTAATATGGTGATTAGCAAGTAACAACAGAAAAAATTGTCAAAGAAAAGGGCAACAATCATGATTTCTTTAGCAAAGAAAGAAGGTTGTTAAGATTCACTAATGAATTCTCTATCTCTTAGCAAAAGAAAATAGTACCATTGGCAAACTATAAATGAGATAAAGATAACTTGTACTACCATAGCTAGTAGCAAAGCAATTGTTCGAAACAATTAACAATAAAATTCATTTTGCTCAAGAATAAAGATAATCAATTCAATGAACAAACCTGGGCCATTAAAGAGTCATTGTGTGGCTTGCTTTTTGAAGTGCTAGAGTCATCTCGGCTGATACGCTTTCGCGCAATCTGTGAATCGAAGACAGAAGATAAACTAACTCAAGTCTAATACTAATACATGCACGCAAATAAAATTACTGAGACACTGTGAGTGTTTTGTGAGCTAAGATTTTGTCTACTCAAGTCTAAAGCACTTGTTCAGTTTCTAAGGTGATAGAGAGGATTCTACAGTTTTCCACTCTATTTCTTTCCTCTGTATTAACTACTCTGCTTTCTTTGCAGATAGTAGCTCAGAATCTGACTTCAGATTCCAGCATTCATACAGCTTCAAGTCTCCCAAAATATATTAATTTCTACCATTCATCAAAAATAAGAAGAGAATTTGTAATACCTTATAAGCAACTGAGACAAAATCGGATAAATATGGCAGGCGTCCTTCTTTCGCCAGAACAGACCCAACAACACCTGAAAAAATAGATCATACATGATTTGCCCTAATTTTCCAGAACTCGGGTATAGCTGACAAACTAGCATCATAATCAATAAAATCTTCTAAGCATTTTCAAAAAACAACCACCAATTGACATAGTGCACGAATAGATCAATTCAAGTACAACAGAAGTTCAAGACATCTCCACTCTATTCTTTCAACTTCTGAAACTGAGCTCATATTTAAATTCAACCAATCAAACAATTTGGCAATTCATGGTATACAGACACAAGTAAAGCAAAAAATAGCTTTAACTATAAAATCAAGCAGGACACAGATGCCTAATTCAAATAGACAATGCTTCCCACTCATATTACCGGGAAAATAAAATAAAATAAAATACGCTACCGAATCTCCAACGTTGGAAAGTTAAACAAACACCAATTCACCAATAATATACGCCGATCACGCAATGAGATCCTCAAGCTAGTGCCAAGGTCTCCAACACACAAGAAAGCCTATCGCTAGTTTTCTCCATAGCTCGTGTATAACCAACGAACTGGCATTGTAAACAATATAATTTTCTATGCATTTTCAGAAAACAACCACCAATTGGCATAATGCACCGATATAGATCAATTCAAGAACAACAGAAATTCAAGACATCTCCACTTTATTCTTTCAACTTCTGAAACCGAGCAAGACACCTGTGCCTAATTCAAACAGACAATGCTTCCACTCATATGACCGATATATATATATATATGCTATCAAATCTCCGCCCTAACCACAAGACACCGATGCTTAATTCAAACGTCGATACGCCAATCATGCAAGACACTGATGCCTAATTTAAACGACGATCATGCTATGAGATTCTCGAGCTAGTTCTAAGGCTTCCAACAATCAATAAAACCTATCGCTACAATCAGACCACAGACTCACACAGTACGAAATCCCCCAGCTCGAACCACAAGCAACAAAAATTACAGCGATAGCACATTCAATAACAGACAAAATAAAATAAAATACTAAGTTTACAGTGTATGAACCAGCTCCGACGAGAATGGTGATCCTCCCGAACGGAATCGCCATGGCAATGGCAACGATGTGTGAGTGAGAGTGCTGTTGCGGCGGCTACTCAGCGGAGCGGTGGCTGAACATCAGAGTGTCCGGTGGAGTCACGGTGGATTGTAGTCGGTGGACGACGGAGAGCCACCGCCGGCGGCGAAATTTCACCAAAAGAATCGACGAGCTCCCGCAAGTTGCAACGTAACAACCCTATTCGCCAAAAAATAATTTTGTGAACCCTTTAAAAAATCAAATTTTGCGATTTCCACTTTTTATTTTAGTTTTTTCACAGATTTTTTCCGAAAAAAATATTTGCTTTAATTTATAGGGCATGTTTGCCTTTTAAGATATGAGTTGAGTTGGAATAGGAATAGCAAATAAGTGAAATAAATTTATCTTCAGATAAAAAAAAAGATAAAGTTATGTTCGATGGGATGAAAAAGAGAATAATTGAAGTTATATTTAAACACAAAAATGGATATTTAATAATTTTTTAATAATAGGGCATGTTTGGCTACGATGGGAAAGAAAAGGAAGGGAAAGGAAATTAAGAGAAGTGATAATAAATTTATGTTTGATAGGAAATAAAGTGAAGTGATGTTTATATATAAAAAAATAATAGATGTTTAATTTGTTAATAGGGAATTTGCGTTGTATAGCAATTTTCCTACTCTGCATTAGAATTATAGCAACTTTTTAAAAATATTGTAAATATAGCAACTTTTTT
>JBBMEF010000003.1:11342512-11370865 GCA_037832685.1 Sicyos baderoa
CCTTTTCAACAGCTGTGTATTTGATAAATAGAATACCAACATCAGTTCATCAGTTATCTCCCATGGAAAAGTTGTTTGGAAAGAAACCAAACTATACAAATTTAAAAACGTTTGGTTGCTTGTGTTTTCCTTGTCTTAGACCCTATAATAGGCATAAAATTGAGCCAAGATCTATTCCTTGTTTTTTTCTTGGTTACAGCCTTGTGCACAAAGGATATAAGTGTCTCTCTGCTAAAGGTCGTGTCTACATTTCTAGAAATGTTCAGTTTGATGAAACTAAACATCCTACAGATTATTTTCTACACCCATCTTCTGTTCAAAAATCAAACCAAATAACCAATACTTTGCAAATTGTCTCGAAACAACAAACTAGTTCAATAAACCAGCCTTATTCTGACAATTCTAGTGACAACTCTTCTCAAATGTCAGCTCAAGCCGAAATAAGAAGTCCAGGTCCTAGTACAATAGTCCATAATTCCAATACTCACTTAAATAGGCCTGTCACAGTGTCCTATCCTTCTTGTTTAGAAAATCGAGAGAACTCTCCTCAACCACAAAATCCTGATGTTTCTTATCCTTTACCTCAAAACAATATCTCTAATCCTATTACCACTGTGTCTTTAAATAATGAACCCATAGAAAATACCGAGTCACTGCCAATATCATCTTCTTCTTCTCAACAAATAGAAACCAATATTCAAACTTCAAACTTGAGCATTTCTGAATCTGAGCCACTTACAAGTACAAACAGACACTCGATGAAAACCAGAAGCAAAAATGGAATTTTTAAACCAAAAGTGCTTCTCACAGAATTTTTAGATTCTGAGCCTCACACAGTTAAACAGGCATTAAGGTGTCCTCACTGGGTTCAAGCAATGAAGGATGAGTATGCTGCTTTGCTAAAAAAATGAAACATGGATATATGTAGATCCTCCACCTGATAAGAAGATAGTTAGCTGCAAATGGGTTTTTAAAATCAAGAAAAATTCAGATGGCTCTGTAGCTAGATATAAAGCTAGATTGGTTGCTCAGGGATTTACACAAGAGGCTGATATTGATTATACAGAGACATTTAGCCCAGTTGTAAAACCAGTGACTATTAGAGTTCTTTTTACACTTGCTCTTTGTTATAAATGGCAGTTAAGACAAGTTGATATTAATAACGCCTTTCTTCATGGTATCCTGAAAGAAGAAGTGTACATGGCGCATCCTCCAGGTATATCAAGTGAGAAAAACAAAGTTTGCTTACTAAAAAAAGCTCTGTATGGCTTGAAACAAGCCCCTAGAGCCTGGTTTGAGAGACTAACTATGTTTTTGCAGTCACTGGGGTTTTTAAATTCGAAAGCTGATTCTTCTCTTCTTATATATCATAAAGGAATGATAAGATGCTTCATTCAGATATATGTAGATGATATAGTACTGACAGGTAACTCAAATGAGTTCATAGATTGAGTTGTAAAAATTCTAAATCAGAAATTTACACTCAAAGATCTGAGTCCCCTTAGCTATTTCTTGGGAATGGAAGTTTCTTACTCTCCAGGAGGTGTATTATTCTTATCTCAAGAAAAGTACATAGCTGATTTGCTGCACAAGAACAACATGTTAGAAGCTCGAGGTCTGTCTACACCAATGCTAAGCAGTTCAATATTATCAGGATATCAGGGTGCTAAATTCTTAGATGAGAAGCTCTACAGAAGCACAGTGAGAGCCTTGCAATATGCAACGTTAACAAGACCTGAAATTGCTTATAGTGTGAATAAGGTATGCCAATTTATGCATACTCCTACTGATCAGCATTGGTTAGCAGTAAAACGGATTCTTAGATATCTTGCTGGGACTTTAAAACATGGATTAATGTTTAGAAAGTCAACTAGTTTGAATGTGGAAGGGTTTGCTGATGCAGATTGGGGATCTGATCCTGATGATAGGAAATCCACGTCTGGCTATTGTGTATATTTTGGAGGCAAACTCATTCAATGGGCTGCAAAGAAACAAAGTATAATCTCCCGATCAAGCACAGAGGCAGAATATAGAAGTCTAGCCCATGTATCAGCTGAATTACTTTGGTTAAAATCTTTGTTTAAAGATATGCATATTGATCTACCTAATCAACCAATTGTATGGTGTGATAATCTAAGTGCAGTTCATCTCAGTGCCAATCCTGTTTTGCATTCAAGAACTAAACATGTTGAAATAGACATCTATTTTGTACGAGATTTAGTTCTAAAACAACAGTTGTCCATTCGGCATTTACCAGGATCAGCTCAAGTTGCAGATATATTTACCAAACCTCTTCCTGCTGCGAAGTTTCAACCTTTGACATCCAAGCTCAATGTCTCCTCTTTGGATTCTATTGGCTTGAAGGGGGCTATTAAGAGAGCTCATTAGAGATCTCTTTTCTCTTAGTCAATGTTAGTCTTCTGGTCTTTAAAAGGTGTATTTTAGCTGAGTAGATAAATTCGTTTTAGTTGTTAATTGGCTGTTTAGAAGTCTAGCTGGATCCAGTTGGTTTATGCTGATTAGTTAGATTTCTGTTATTGCAGTTCTTGTAAGAATCCTCTTTAAAAAGGGATTAGGGCTTGTATTGAACTTATTGAAGAAAATATACTTCACTCTCTTCTCCTCTATGTGATAGAATTCTATGAAAGGACAATCCAAAAGAATTTAATAAAAATGATGAGGCTTAATTAATCTCAAACAACATATTCCCATAAAAAAAAGGAAAAAACAAATGATAATTTGTATTTCATGAAAATGAGTTAATTGAGTTAAGCTTATTTTAACTTTCCACGCTTGCTTTTTTTAGACAGTTTACTCAGACTTTTTATGTGCTTTTATCTTACTTCTTATTTGTTCAGTTTATTTGTTTTTTTTTTTTTTTTTAAATCACTTTATTTTGTTTTTTTTGTATATAATGAGGATGGGGGATAATACCAATTATCGAGATTGAACCTGTAACACTGGTGTTGAACTGGTTTGTAATCAAACAATAAAATATGATAAACGTTCTAATTGTATTTAATAATAGCTGTTTTGGAACTTAGGTTAAAATTGAAATGTGCCAAGAAAATGAAAGTCCATGTGATAATTGAGTATATTGAATATTTCTTTAGAATGCAACACAAAAGTTTATAACAATAAAGATAATATGAAAGCAATATCAAAAAAAGAAAAAAGAAAAAAAAAAGATAATAGTAAAGGGATTAAGGCCAGCTAAAGAATAAAATATTTAGTGATTTACTGTAAGTGGGTGATTGGTTCGCTAGATGGACAATTTATGATGAACTGATATTTAAGATGGACAATTTATCTAATCATTGTAGATATGGTTGTAAATTAATAGATTAATAAATAATTTGTTTTCACCAATAATCACTTTACCAGACCTGATTAAATTCAAAGTTTTTTTTTAATTTTTATTCAACAATATTTAGAGATTTAAGGAACAGGTAATATATTGGGATGCCAAACAAAGTATGATGAGAGAAAGATTTTTGAGTAAAATCAAAAGCAAAGTCATAAGAATATATTTTAAAGTGGATAATATTATATCAATATAAAGATTGAGGTTGAATTTTCATCCTTATCCTAATCTCATAATCATTATGGTTATATAAAATCTCACTAGAATTTTGATTAATCAAAAAATTCGTCAGAAATACTTTGAAGTTACCAAATCTATTAAATAGTAATACGTAAAACTAAGAAACAAATGTCTGGTTTGATAATCTTTGTAATGGGATGAAAATGGCAAGAAAGAAAAAGATGAAGAATTCATCCGAAAAAAATCCAAACCCGTATACACTTATATCGTTAAATTATTGGCCTTCTTTAAATGTGAGAGATGCGATTCCAAAGCGGATAATAATAACTATAATTGAAGGTCGATAGATTCAAATTTTTACCATTTTGTTCATAGGAACACACTAATATCGTCCAATTTTCTTAATTATGAGACTTAAAAAATTTCATATGAGAATTATATTACGTGGCATCCTCTTATTGAATTGTTAATTTTCTCCACTCTACTTTCGTATTTACTACTATTATTATTTGTTGAGGCCTTAATTTTATTTCATATTAATCCAAGTGGGCAACCTAGGGCCTCAATTACCTCCCTCGTTTATTAATAAAAAACAATAATAAATGTTCTATGACTTTAATTTTTAAATTCCGCTTATCCAATCCAAAGGCCTAAGCTGTTGATATTGACAAAACCTTAAAAGAATGTTGTTGACTTGTCTTTTTCATCCCTTCCAAACATATTTAATGTATGCCATCGCCATCTTTTTCTTCATTTTCTTTATTTCTTTCATATAATTAAAAAGAAAAATAAGAGGTTAAAATATTAGTTATTTACTTCTAATTAAGTTGGTTTTATTTTAGTTATGTCTAATTTTAATGATGGCAACTCAAAAAAACAGCACCTTACAATTACCTTACAATCAATTTGATTTTTTTTTTAAAATAAATTAGTTTAATAATATTAATAACCTTAATAAATAAAAACCTAAAAAACCTACAATTTTGGGGTGTTTGTTTGTAGTTGTTTAGGAGTGGAAGAAGTTAGGATTTACTGACTTTTTGATTTGTTTAATTTTTTCCTAGAGGAGAGGGATACAAATCCTATAAATAGGGTCAAGTAGATGAAACCTTATAACTCTTTGTTTTATTTTTAGTCTAAAAAATAGTAAGAAAACAATCGCAATTAAATTTAAAATATGACATTTAAAAGTTTAGGATTTAAAGTATCTAGCTAGACTAAAATGTTATTTTAACATGGGGAGAGTATCACTCATTACAACGTACTAATTCTTAGAATATTCCAAAATAAAAGAAATAATAATAAAAAAAAAACTATTAGAATATTCCATGTGACAGGCCTGGCCTTTCCATAACTTGAAAGCTTTCTGAGAGAAAAGGCTGATCACATGGGTCATGGAACACCACATGGGTCTGTCAATTGAGTTAATGGTGCAAAACAAATGGTTCTAAATGTCAAAGTCTAAAGTAAATAGATAAAAAAAAAAAAAAAAAATTAATAATAATAAAAAATAGGGTATATACATTCATGACCATCATATGATGTACAATACAACCCTACAACATTTAGATGTCAAAAAAATTCGTAAAAAATTAATTTTTAAGTAAATGACTACCATAAGTCAAACCTATCATCACTTAGATCTCGAGAGTCATCTTGAACATTAAATTATTTCATCATAGTTCTAGGGTTTGAACTTATAATAATTTGTGTTCATCGATCATTCTCGACCCAAACTTTTTAGTCTGTTTTATTTCTAATTCTTACTTTTCAAATGTTCATTTTTGTTTTTGAACATTAGAGATATAATTATTTTGCTTAACTTTTATATATATTGGATTATATTTTTTAGTACAATAAATAAATAAATAAATATATATATATATGGATTTGATTGACATTAGACATAACCAAGTTGAGCGAAAAAGATCTTAAATATATATATATATGGATTCGATTGACATTAGACTCCAGACATATATCACACAATGTTCTCATCTATTTTAATTTTGGTCCCTCCTAATTCATATATAGTTGTTTAAAAAATAAATCATATGTAGTTAGAGAAAATTTATGGTTGAATTTCTAGTAAGAGAACAATGTTTAAGGATTTGAACCTGCGATTTTTAGGTAAAAAATACATATGAATTATTGTTAGGCTCAGCTCGTTTAGACCGATAGGGTTCACTTAGATCTTTATTATTATTATTATTATTATTATTATTATTATTTTATTGATATATGACCCATTTTAGCCATCCAACATCAAACCATGTTGGGCTTCAAATTCACATTCTTGGCCCAATATGTAAATGATATATTGAAGGGTTGTTATGGTAATTTCAAACATAAACTTCCTTATTATTTGTAACTCAAATTACCAGTTTGGTTCTTTTGTTTAACCTCACTGTCAATTTAGTTTCATAGGGTTTCTATCATATGCCATATTGGTTTGATCGAATTTGACAAATCATTTATATCCCTACATAGCTAGCGGTTAATTTAACCCTTTTTTTTATCATAGTTATTGAGGACGGAACATATAACTTCTTAGTCATTGAATGTAGGGGTGCACAAAAGAATCGATAATCCGACGAACCCGGACAACCCAACCCAAATAAAAAGGGTTGGGTTGGGTTGAATATTATTTTGGGTCGGTTCGAGTCGAAAAAAAAATGAACCCAAACTTTCGGGTTGGTTCTCGGGTTGGCCATTTTTTGGTTGGGTTCAACCCGAACCAACCCGAATATATAACATTTGATGTAAAATATGTAAGCACCACCCTGGTTCAAACTTTCATTGAAGTTTATTTTAATTCTTTTTTTTAACATTTTAAGTTAACACTAACACTGTCCTATCTGGTTTTTTTTTAAAAAAACACAGGTCTCTTTTAACTACTTTTAATTTCAATTTTTTAATCACTTTTCTATATATATATAAAATATATTTTGAAAAGTATATTTAGCTATTGTTTTTTTTCTTTTTTAAATTACAACAATTTCTAATTAAGAAATTTCGAATCAATATATTAATACTGACTGTTGAGGTACATTTTTGTTGGTTTAATATTTTCTATTTACAATGAGCAAAAATATAAATATTTTGATAAATTGTATTAAGATGTAAAATAAAATTGTGAGATTTATCGATTTTTAATGTTTAAAGAAAAAATGAAAGAAAAGAAAAAAAAAAGAGAGAAGATAATGAATTGAAACTAAGTTATAGTATCTATTTTTCAATTTCCAATATTAGTATTATTTTGTTAATTGGCACCTCCTAAAAAGTACATTGTCCCACCCATCACTAATTTTAATATCTCATTCAAGGGAAGTATATATATATACATATTAAATAAGGTTAAAAGAGAATAATGTTATTATAACTATTGCAACTTGCTTCAATTAACAAATCTATTTGCAAATTGTCCTCTATGCTCCTATTAATATATATTTGTATACTCTTTATCATTTTAATTTATAATATGCATGTTGTTTGGTAGAAATGGAATTATAGAGATTGTTTTCACATACATTTTTTTATTAGAGAATTTTAATTTTGTGGTTAGGTGGGATAGAATGAAGTAGCTAGAGTGGGTGAATATAGAAATAAATTCTTAAAACATGAAGAATTTTCTTGGATAACTACTTAAATAATTAATTTATTCAAATTGGATTTTCTACATAATTCATGTAAAGTGAGAAATAAAAATTATTATATTTTGTGCAATAACGTTATTTAAAATTTTAAAAAAACTAAAAAACTAAAAAACTATTACTAACGAACTTAGTATTACCATCAAACTAAATCAATGTTTATGTTTTAAAAATATGTATGGTATAAAATATTTTGATGAATATTTACTGCGAAATCATTACTCAATAAAATTTGGGAGAAAAAAAAAACGTGTCTATAAAAAAAAAAAAACCAATAGCACAAAATCATTAGAAAATTACTTGCAACTGCAAATTGCAATCACTTTTTTTTAAGAAATTAATTAAAGGTTCTTTACCTAACCCACTTCAATGAACATATTCAACGTAAATTCTCCTATTTTACTAATAAATTGCTCGTTTAATTTTATTTTAAGTTCTAGTTTTTTTTTTTATTATCATTATTTTAAATTTTAATATTCAGGATTCAAACACTACCAAGTGATTACTATTTGATACATGATATCGTTGATTTCATATTCTATTTGGTTGTTATATTTGTGGACCTAATTTTATTTTGTCTTTACATTTTTTAAATATTCCATTTTAATTTTTTATATTTTGAATAGATAATCGCATCCATTTTTCTTATAATATGCTAACTTCTCCTTTAAAAAAGTATGTGGATACTAACCAAATTTTAAAAATAAAAATGAGTTTTTAAAAACTTTTCTTTGGAACAAAAACAAGAAATGAAATCCACTAGAACAACGGCTCAACAACAACAATATACTAAATGACCAAAAATTTATGGATCCGAGTCCTTTATTTTTTGAAGAAAGAACACACATATAAGTTATAACAGTAAATATAGTTTTTGAAAAAAGTGAAGAAAAAAAAGGAAACTTACATATTCCAATACTCACTCTTTTACTTCATATATAATTTAGTTTTGAGTAATTATGAAATGTTTAGAACCCTAATTTCTGAATCTTCTAAGTAAACCTTTTGATCCATTGACCTCCCCTTCTTCAAACGCTCCCTTACCCACAATATGTACGTCGCCGCCTTTACATCCACATTCTCGTCGCCGCCGCCGCCGTTTCCTCCCCGCATTTCTCCCTTTCCGCCGTGCGCCGCCGCCGCCGCCTGCTTCTGCACCGCTTTCGGCAAACTCGCAGATCTGGTCTCGCTCGTCACCCCTAAATGGCCGCCGTTCGGCTCCGTGGCCAAATCCACCGGCGCCGGCGAGTTGCTCGGCTTCGATTTGGCTCTCCCGGTTGCGGCTCGATATAGACGCCTCATGAATCCTTTTCGCTTCTGGCCGCTTTTCTCCATTTTTTCCGATACGGTGGTCGTCGGTGACGAAAATGAGTGGGGTTTTGCTAAACTTACCCGACGGCTCCGCGCATTATATAGGACTCAGTGTGACAGTCAGTTACGGACGGTGTTTTCCCGCATTTTCTCAAAAAGAAAAATAATTAATTAATTAAAGCGGATGTTTTTAATAATAAAAAGGAACAAAAATTGATGGCCGTCAAAATTTTAGAAAAAATTCAAATAGGTCAAAAATTGATTGCTGACTATTAAATTGATTGAAAATATTCAAATAAAATTGATTGAAACAATAAAATTAAAATATATAATAGAATTTACTATCGACTACAAATTTATATATATATATGGAAAACCCTAATAGAGACCAATGACATGTCACACTCCAAATCACTTCTTTTTTTAAAAAAATTTAAATTTCTTTTCTCTTAGGTAAAGACGGACGTTTGCAACAACAACAAAAAAAAAAAAGTGAGAAATGAAGAAGATGAAATTGAGAAGATGATATATTTTTATGGTTATATTTTCGTCAATTCATCAAATTTTAAATTATGGTTAACTTTCTTTTAATTCAAGACTATTTTTATGTTTTTTATACAATTGAGAGACTAAAATTAAACCTCTAAAAATTTAAGAACCAAAATAAAATAATAATGATAGTTGAGGGTTAAAATAATATTTTAACCACATAATATTTATCTATATCAATAATATTTTATGCTTGAAAGTTAAAGTTTAGAATTTTGAACGTAACTTTTACTAGATCATAATGCCATGAAAGTATGCATCTTTTTGACGAAACATAGTTAATTTGACTCATTCACGATCACCCGAGTTTTGAGTTAAATCATCTTTCTACTTTGAAGATTTTATTACCATCCATTCTTTTTAATTCAAAATTTTGAATTTATAATCTCTTCATCATAAACAAACTCGTTTGATAACCATTTGGTTTTTTGTTTTTGGTTTTTGATATTTAAGTCTATTCTCACTCAAGAAAGTAAGCGAACACTAACCAACTTAAAAAAAAAAAAAAAGTAGTTTCTAAAAGTTTGTTTTTGTTTTTAAAAGTTGGTTAGTATTCTCCTACTTTCTTAAAAAAAGCTAGATATATGGTAGAAAATGTGGTATACATCGTAGAAAATTTGAGTGAGAATATGCTTAAATTTCAAAAACAAAAAACAAAAAGCCAAATGGTTATCAAACGGAGCTTAATGATAAAGTTATATTCTTCTTCGTTACTATCGTCGATCTATTATCAAATGTCGATGTCTAACTTTTAAATGTGTATCTATTTTGATATATATATTCATTTAAAATGTGTATAATAGGTCGTATTTCTTTTTTTATGGTCAATAAATCTATGAGTTTCTTAGGTTTAGTAGCCAGAGATTTGAGTAAGATGAGAATATTTTAAGGATTTTATGCTTTTTTTATTTCAGAAAAAAAAAGTTTTTATGCTTTTCAAGGAAAAAAAAGAAAAAGTAAAAGGAGAATATGGTTTAAATAATAGATTGCGTGTGAATCCAAATTTAGATTAAATTAATAAGGAATATTTTTTTTTTTTTTATATCCGTGACTGTCCGGGCCAGCTTGCGTGCACAAGCGCACCTCGACTAATGTCACGGGGCATATCGCCTGACTCTACAACATTTGGATGCTAAGGAAACCCATAGGTATTAATTAGAAAATATGCGACAATAAGAAATATTGTTGGAAAAAATAAATGAAAAGAAAACGGTGTAGTTTAAATTAGAAAATATACGACAATGTGAAACTTTTGGCTGCGTATATTACGTGAATTGATGTTTCATCATAGAAAATATGGCTTAAAAGAGAAGTTTTTGTTAGGAATTTTTTTTATTTTACTATAGAAGTTGCAAAAGTTGTATCTAACTTTTATCCTAAACTTTCAATTTCATAAAATTATCTTAGTTGCAGTCTTTAACTCTTTTTAATATAAGAAACCGTAGACGAGAGATTCAAAATTATAACCTCTACTATACACTTTTAATATTACATCTAATCAACGACGGATTTAAAGAGTACAGGAAGGTTAGAACCCCTAAATACAATCTATATGAATATAATATAGGTTGAAGTCCTCTTGAACATTATTATTATTTTTTAAAATTTATAATATGAGATGCCTCTTAAGTTTAATATGTATGATAGATCAACAATTTTGAGATTAAATTTATCAGAAAAAAATTAAAAATTTAAAGAGCCTTAATTTTAAGTTAAAAAAGTCTTATTAAAAACTAAATTCGTATACCAAACTTCTACACTTTTAATAACAATTTAAAATGAGCATTTGCAATTATTGGGGATAGTTCTAACTTTATACGAAATCCTTGATCTGGACTTCACTTCACAAATATAGATTCCATAATTTAAAATAATAAGCAAAGAAAAAAAGAACATGATTAAATTATAGTACCCATTACATTATAGATGCATTAAAACAATGTGGAATTATAGTTGGATGTTATTCCATCCCATTTTTTAATATGAATATTCTTTTTCAATTAAATTAGCCCTTTTTCTTTCTTTCTTTGTGTATGTATTGATTATCTTCTAAACTTTTACAAAGAATCCATTAAAATGCATAACAAATTAACAATATAAGTAATACCAAATCAATCTTTTTAATATTTTAATATTGTGATCTATACGATAATGTTGCATGCAAAATACTAGGGGTGCATTTAATAAAATATTCTTAGTTCAGTTTGGTAGAACGCCCGTCTAAAACTAGATGTATTATATGTTCCATTTTGATTGAACTAAAAAAAAATGTATACCCATCGTATTTGTAACTAATATAAATTGGGGAATGTAGACAATAAACCTTACATAGATGAGATATTATTGCTCTCAAATAAATGAGACTTATCGATTTTCAAGATTAAACACTTGATTATAATATTGAACTGAAAACTACTAAATAATGAAATTAACACGTCATTAACTAGTATAGTCTAATGATCCTAGAGAGTCATGAATTTAATATTTATGAATTGGTTAAATTATAAATTAGATGTAAATGTGTTATTTCTGAAAATAAAACTCATTTTCTCCCAACGGATCATGTCTCACAGGTGAAAGATTATATTTATAAATTTAATTTTCAAAAACAAAAAATCATTCTTTATCAAATAGAATTTAAAATATCAACGATAGTAACAACTCAACTCCATGTTGATCTATTAGTAACCATAAGTTATGTGGTTCGAATCTGTCCATCCCCGTCGAAAAATGAAAATTAAAATTTTAAGATTTCATGAACCCATTACAAACACCATAGTTTAAGGGTGGTTTGTGTAATTTTCCCTAAAATTAAAATTAAAGTTCCAACAAAGCAAAAAAGTAAGCAATACTTTTAGTGTCTATGTACATAAAATAACGATATTTGATCTTGATTTGTGAACTTCAGTAAGTAAACAATATGATACTTAGTTTGGATAATGTAAGATTTTGTTATGATGGTATCTTAACTAAAATAATTTACCTTTTGTTTTAATCTACGAGAACATAGCTTTATTGATTAAAGCATTGTACCATTCTGGGTGTTTGGATCAAATTACATACACCTAGAGCCTTCTCACAAAATAACACATTTTTCATATACACAATTGTCTAAGGTAGATTGTGCATACCTCGACTATTGACACAATGATCTCTTCGATCACTCGAGATTTGAAACATCATGAACCCAATCCTAATTCATTATCCACAAACGGAATACAAATATTTATTTCGCCTAGACACATTGATAAGGTGAAAATACTTATGAGAAATCTATTTGGTGCTGAGAATCTCACATCGATAAGGTAAAAATATTTTCTAGTGTTTATGAGGTAGATGAACAACTCCTCTCTTAATTAATTGGTTTTGAGATGAATATCTACACTTTCTAATATGATATCATAATCCATTAAGCCCAAACAAGTATTCGATCCAATAAAAATGAAATTGAGATCAAATTCAAGATTAAAGGATTAGAATTTTAGGAGGAAAGGCAAAAGATGAAAATCAAAATTCCAAGGACAAAAGCCAAGAGCCCCAAAAAGTATAAAGGCTTCAGAATCCATCAACAACATTATAATTTATAATATATTATTATCGCAAGACCAAAAAAAATAAAATAAAATAGTATAGCTACTCTGATAATGATACCTAAAACAAAAAGAAGAATGACTTTATAATTATATCTACAAAATTCTGTACCCACCAGAAACTATACCATGTTTTCTTCATCTGGGTTGGGCTCTGCTATCTTTAGCTATATAACCAAAGTCCTCAGAGTACAGGCAGCCGATTGACGCATAATTCTACAAAAAGAAGGCTTCCTCAAGATTGAACATTTGGCCGAGAATGTCGGAACACTGAACTCACTGCACTCCTCGTTCTCGTAAAGAATCCAAGTCCAGAAAGACCAGAATTCCCGGGCTCGCTTTCGGTAGATTTTGATGAACTGATCCCATTGGGTGTACTGCTCCCATTGGACGTTGCATCGAGGATGCTGCTTGGCGATGCGTTTGAGTCTCTAATTCCTTCTAACTGCCAAGTATATGAATAATTGTTTGTTAGAATTCTATAGATGATTGTATTGGTGCTGTTAAACAAGTTCGGAATGTAGAACAACCATCAAGCCAGGGTCCGAGACAGTAGTTTGGAGGGGTCGCCGATGAACTTGAAACTGAGATTGGAACAACATAGTAAGACTGATTAGGTTGGTATTGAGCTAAAGTTAATTATCGCACGCCAAACAATTGTTCACAAATATGCAAAGAAACATCTAACTCCATAATATTCAGTTGTAATAATAAGAATAATAAATAAATAAAACGTTTAATTACATGTTCAATCATGAACGTTTTTTTTTAGTTTTTTATTCCTAAAAAGAAAAAAAATCAAAATTATTTCTAAAAATTAATTGATTTATTCGATATAAATTTAAATTCAATGTTTAATGGAATCCTAAAATTTCAATTTTGTGTTGCGAGTAGATCCGTGAATATTTAAAAAAATCAAAAGTTGAAGTCTGGTTTCTTAAACTTTTAATTTTTCACATTTTAGTTTTTGAAGATTAAACTTATAAACAATACTTCTACCTATAAATTTCCTTGTTTGTTATCTACTTTTTATCAATGTTTTCAAAAATCAAGTCAAATTTTGAAAAAGAAAAAAATAATTTTCAAGAACTTACTTTTTGTTTTTTGAATTTAACAAAGAATTCAAATGCCGTCTTAAGAGAACAACAAGACAAGCACAATTTTCAGAAATAAAGAATCAAATAGTGATGAAATTTGTAGTTTTAAAAGATCGTGGATCAAAGGACTAAATTTGTAATTTGATCTTAAAAAAACTAATATGATCATATCCTAAGGAAGGTGGCCCCCCATTGAGGGAGAACAATTCATTTCCCAAAATCCTACGGTACTTTTGCAAAGAAAACCGAAACTAGGATCAAATTAACTAACCTGGTTAGAAGAA
This sequence comes from Sicyos baderoa, assembly GCA_037832685.1. Lineage (NCBI taxonomy): Eukaryota > Viridiplantae > Streptophyta > Magnoliopsida > Cucurbitales > Cucurbitaceae > Sicyos > Sicyos baderoa. The sequence continues at coordinate 11,356,541 of JBBMEF010000003.1, forward strand.
GCATTAGACTCGGAGGGAGACAGCGCCTCAGGTGAAAAACCAATCGCCAACGACCGGTTCTGCTGAAGACGAGCAGATAATAAAAAGTTTAAGCATGTGTAGATTAAGTTGTGATCTTCCTATCTATAACATCACCATTCCGACATTATTTCTATGAAACCATATTATCAAACTAACAGATAAATGCTCATAAGTTACCTTTGGTGAAGGTGTTTTTGGAGGAAGTTCAAGAGCTGGCCTAGAGGGGCCAGAAGAAATTGCCTGCAAATTCACAGTTATGTGAAAAAAGTGTGATTGTGAATACGTGTATGTATTTCCATATCTCAATGCTGCAAGTGTAACTTTCTCCCAACGACAACTAATAATTGAACCGTAAAGACTGGATTAATGGAGCAAGACAGAAATTTAGAAAACTAAATGGATATCAGATATCACATCATCGGAGTTCTACATGAGGAAGAACAATTGTTGATTAACCAATGAGCCACCTCGTTGGTAGAGGCATGAAATTTCCAATGTATGCTTCCTTGAAGGTCCCAATTTGAAATCCACGAGTGAGCTTAAATGTTAAATCCCGTGTTATCTCCCAGAATCAGGCTTTGAGAAAAGCGCAGGTGCCCGCCCCAATATGTAGAGGGCAAAGCTCTTATTCCCAAATTTATTTTTTATATATATATTGGATATCTGTAACTTTATTTGCCAACTTGCGTGCACCTCGACTAATGTCACGGAACATTCCGCCTGACCCTACAACATTTGAATGTCAAGGAAACCCATAGGAAAATTAATTCCTAGGTAGGTAGCCACCATAGATTAAACCCATCACCTTTAGCATTTCAAGCCTCTCTTTGACCACTAGGTCATTCCATGATGGTTAAGCTAGGTAAAATATATTTGTGCCACAGGAAATGCAATAAGCTAGGTAAGAGGGTCCCCTCCCCCAAATGATTTATTGAAGGAAAAAAAGACATGGGTTTAGATGCATGCCTGAGTACTTTCCGCGATTCTTATAATCTCGACGTTCCGAGCATAATTACACAATCTCTTAACACCTTCTTTTGTTAGTTCCTAAGGAGAGAATCAAAAGCCAAAACAATCATTATAAAAACATGTGCTGAAAACAGCAATAAGACGATATAAACATTAAACGAAATGTTTTTTTTTTGAGAAGAAACATTAAACGAAATGTTATAATCAAACTCTATAAAAAAGAAGGTTTACCTGCTTTTCTTCAAAACTACATAATTTATTTTCCTAGAATAAACATACAACAGGTCAATCTTTAGTTCAAAGTTCAAAGATACATCACAAAGAAAGAACAATTAAAGGTAAAGTTGAATCGAAAAGTAGTTACCAAAGTCTGGACTGCATGATGAACGGATTTAATATCACTGCCAAAAGTATCTGATTTACCTCGTAGTTCTGAAACCTTTATGACCAAAAAGAAAAATATTCAGCTCATTCAATGATCTTCAACCCAGATCTTTAACAAAACAATTGATTTGCCAGCTACGCACCTTTTCTTGTGTATCAGCAGTGAGATCCAAAGATTCATCCAAACTTTTGTCAACGTCGTCCATTTTCGAAGATAATTTCCGTTTCGTAGCCTGCACAATCACATAACAGGCTAAGTAACAAGTCACCGATTCACTGACACTAATTTAAATGAGATTTCCAAAAAATCTGGCAAGCCCAAAAAAAAATGTTCAGAATGGCGTTACGAATAAATAGTACACTCAGACTAGAAGAAATTACCGCGATGGATGAATAAACATTCTCAAGCTGCCTCGCAACTGAGCTGCAAGCATCGGATAGACTACGTTTTGTAGCAAACATCATATCAGGAAGTTTCCATCCCTGAAAATATACTTGTAACAATTGGAAATAGCAGTTTGTAACATGGCACGTTCAAATATAATATAAAATCAAGAGATTAAATCAAGGGAGAGGAAATCATAGGCTGTGCTTTATGAAAATGGTTTTATTCAATGCTTTGTATTGTAATATATGTAACCACCCTTTTAGCCCTTATTGTCTTTTTCTTTATTGTAATACTCTCAGTATTATGGGAATTCAACCTCTCATCATTTCATTAATTCATAAAAATGTTTCCATTTATATAAAAATAAAAAATAAAAAAAGGAAATCGTAGGCTAATGCATACTACCACCAAAATATTCCATTTTTTCGTTTTATTGGATATATCGCCAGGCTTGGTGTTATAAATAAATACAAAGATTAAATATACTGGATAAACTTTTCTAATTTGGAAGTAATACAGTACAGCATGTTATCACATCACAATTTGCCCCCAAACGAACTATACAATTACCTTCATCCAAACAAACCCATATCCGAATACAATCACAAGAATGACTATGCCACATTTCCTACCCGCTGCATACAAAAAATCAAAATATTAAAAGTAAATAATATATCAAGGTAAGAAAAGACAAGGGGTGTTTAAAGTTTAAAGGTGGAGAAATATGAAATAGAAAAATTACAACGCAGTTGCCATACATATATATACAGGGCAATACAAGCTTACAAGAAAATTTCACTGTGAAACAAAAGCCACTGATCAAAATTAAGTTAGATGTTCATATAATATTACCAAAAAAACACACTTCATACATTTAAAATTTTAAATATATACAGAAGTCGAGTCGCTAGTTGTTAATTATAACTAGAGGCTCCAGAAATTACATAATTAAAGAAAATAACTTAAACAATGATCATCCTGGCGGTTTTCAAAAAAAAAAACGATGATTATTCCGAGAAAATGTATCTTACAAAAACTAAATAATGGAAAAAACAAATAAGAGAAAAGTAACAAAATTTAATCATTGCATAAAAATTAAAACGCCGTTTTATAACCATTTTATTTTAAATTTTAAAATTAAGCCTACAACTACTCCTACTTATGGTTTTACTGCGATATCTACATTTTACCTATGTTTTTAAAAATCAAAACTACAAAAATTTGTTTTGATTTTTTATTTTTTGGAATTTGGTTAAAATTCAAATACTTGAAAATATTCAACTCTTTGTAGAGTGTTTGAGTGAATACAAACTTAAGTTTCAAAATAAAAAAAACAAAAAATCAAATGGTTATCATATGCGGCCCAAGTAATTTCTTGCCATTACAAATTGAAATGGGAACTTTTTAATAGAAAACTGAAACTTTCTTTGAAGGTAGAAAATGCAGAGAAGGGAAGAAAAAAAGCAGAACCTTCCAAACGGACAAAAGTATACCAACACCCAACTCACAGATAAGCCTTCGGCTGTTTTTCCCCTTTCTTTTTTAAGAGAACAGAAAAGTTCCATTTTTTAAAGAAAACAAGCAGAACAGAAAATTTTCTTTAAAAAAAATGAGGGAAGATAAGGCAACCCAACGATTTACAAAGAGCGAATCCAGCTGGCATAGACCGCATATAAACCATCATTATATTTTTTTATAGAAAACAAAAAAATTTCAGTGATATATGAGAGAGCTACAAAAGGCATATCGAAAATTATATAAAGCTATGTCTTTGATAATAAAACGTCGAGGCTAAAAGTACAAAATGATTGAGATTGATGACTCCAAAACAAAGCTGCCAAGTATTTAAGTGAGTCGATCATGGAGTTTGATAAATGCTCCTTATCTTCAGAGAAACCGCGGCTAAGAAATTGACCATCATTATAATTAACCCCAAAAAAAATATTTGGAGAAGATTTTGTTTATAATAAAACCAAAAAAAAAAAGTTTCAAGGGGAAATTCTAAATTGCAAAGTTGGAAATGGAATTCAGTTGTTTCTAATATATTTTTCCATCAACAGCAAAAAAAAAAAAAAAAAAAAAACAAACATAAAAAATAATATTTTAAAGGAAAAAATCATTTGATGTTGAAAGAACCAAGAAGCCATGTTCATTAATATCTCAAGAAGAAAAACATAAAAAATATTATCAAGACCTGTTCTGCTAGTAGTTACAATAGTCATCTGGCGATTTGATGCTAACATTTGCAGTTCTTGCTGTAAGCTTTTTACCTGAAAATGTGTTAATATGAGCATAATATTGTGACATGGAAATTTTTTTTTTTTTTTGAAAAGTGGTGACATGGAAACTTAATTGTCATAGAAAAACGTATTTAAATTTGCAATGTACAACAGACAAATTATTGCAACAGAAGGTGGATCGCAATCATGACTTCTTCAGCACAAAATACAGTATAATTCCTTTCTACATCATCTATAAAGTTACTAAAAGCAACAAGATTGCCAGGCGGTTGTCCCTAATCTTAGTCAAGGAGCATATAAATTTGCCCGAACACTTGCACATATTAAAAAAAAAGACACTCCTTATCACAAAACAACAAATTCATCAATCTCCTCAAATAAAGACCGGCAATTCCTATTGCACACCTGACACCACAGCAACCCTAAACAAACTAAAGCACACACTCAAGAAGAATAGCAAACCAACTGCCCACAGAAGATGATCAAGATCCTCCCCTGTTGTCGACAAAAAAACACACTACTGCGGACACAAAATCAAAGAAGAATGCCACTCGAATCTACTCTGTGTCTTTGCATCAACAGTATTGCATTCTCTTACAAATTTATAACTCGAGAACGCAGTAACATGAAGGGGGAAAGGCTGCTCAGAGAAACTTAGAAAATAGACTGGAGATGAGGTCTCCAATTTTTATGGGAAATGTTAATAATAAGAGAGATAACAAACAGAACCTTTCCTTCATTAAGGATCATGGCTAGAAGAAATTGTTGAAAAGTCAAGTCAATCAACATTTAAATTCCTTTGATTCAAGATATTCAGTTAAATAAACAAACCTGTGCCATTAAAGATTCATTGCGTGGCTTGCTTTTTGAATTGCTAGAGTCATCTCGACTGATACGCTTGAGAGCAATCTGTGAATAGCAGACAGCAGAAAATATAATTGGTTAAACTTGACGGGAAAGACTAACAATTAAGAAAGGTTAGGGAGAAAATCTACTGGTGGGACAAGAGAAATGCAGACAGGCGGAAAAACAAAAATTCAATGCATGCACTTTAAGAGGGAAATTTATTCATTTAATAGAGAACACAAGGAGACGAAAAGAACAGTAACATTAATAAGCAATCAAAGAGCATTAAAATAACAAGGATAAATGAAATGAGATAACAATCAAATGACTATTGATCCAAAAAATTAAGTTGCTAGGTAGTTTGATTTCAGATTCCAGCATCCATGAAACACTTTAAATTCCCACAAAAATCTCAATCACAAAATTAAGCTCCCTTCCATCCATCAGAAATTAGAAGCCAGTTCTCGAACAGAAGATTACCTTAAAAGCACCCGAGACAAAATCCGATACGTATGGAAGGTGACCTTCTTTTGCCAGAACAGAGCCAACAATACCTGAAAGAATAGACCACAACACTTAATTTGCATAATTTTCTTCAGAAATCAGGTATAACTGACGAACTAACATCGTGAACAATACAAGTTTTCAAAAAAGTAACTGTTATGGTGCAAATACAACTAAAATTCAAGATGCCTCCATCACTCAGCTTCTGGAACTCAAACTCTTAACTCTTAGAAATTCAACCAACCGAGCGATTTGACAATTCACGGTATACAGTTACGACTACAACAAACACCATATCTTAAAGTACAAAATTGAGTAAGACACAGATGCAAAACTCAAACAGACAGTGCTCCACTCATACTAATTATTAGCCGGTAAAAAAACTTCACGATATCGAATATTTTACGGAAAATTAAACAAACAAACAACAATTCATCAATAATATACGTTGATCAAGCTGGAAGATCCCACATAACCTTAGTTCTAAGAACAATCGCTACAATCAAACCACACAAAAAGACCGTATATCAAAACCGGAATTTCAATTTTTCAATCATCAAACGACCCTACCCCCGAGCAACCAGCAATTAATTGCCAGAAAAAATAAAATACTAAGTTTACTGTGTAAGAACCAGCTCCAACGAGAATGGTGATCCTCCCGAAAGGAATCGCCATGGCAGCGGCAACGATGCACGAGAGTGAGTGGTGGTGCTGCTGGTGGCTACTCGGTGCAGTGGTAGCTGAGCATCAGCACGTTGGAGGAAATCGAAGCTCAGCAAGTGGAGACACGGCGGTTGTGCGGCGGCGAACGATGAAGAATCTCCGCCGGTGGAAGGATTTCACCCAAACAATTGACGAGCTCTTGCAAGCTGCAACGTAACAACCCTATTCGCCAAGAAGGAAATATTCAATTTTATTATACGGAAATTGGCACAAAACACACTAATTTAATTTGATAAGCAAAGCAAGCCCTAAATTTTATTAAATATTATTCTATCTTCTATCTAAATAATTGACAATTTCAATATTTGCTCAAAAAAAAAAAATGACAATTTCAAAACTTTTTTTATCGAATTTAGTTTTTATACTTTTAAAAATTTGAACATTTTTTATCCCTAAGACATGCTCACTTTTATTCTTAAAAAAAATCTTGATATGTAATTTACTTTACTTCTACTTTCATATTTGTATTTATATGAAATTTAATAATTTATCTAATTATCATTTTAGTATAGATTGTTTTTTATTTTTTTGAAAACTAATATAGGTTGTTTTTTTGTAACTAGGTTCTAAAAAAAAACAACTATTTTGTTATTTTAAAGAATAAAATTATACATAGTTGAAATGTTAAGTTAAATAGTTTAATTTTGAAATACAATAATTAAATTAAAACTCAATTATAAATCTCACAATTTAAAAAAAAATCTAATAAAATATTTAACTTACTTAATGAATATAAGTTAAAAAAATAAGATTTCAAATACCGATTACATGAATTGAACTTAACACCAAACAAGATAGCTTCATTAACATATTCGATATATAATTAAAAATTAGTATAAACAACATTTGAAAAATATATGTGTGTATATACAAACAAGGAGGAAAAAAAAGAAGAAAGAAACGATTTAGAAAAATATATATATAAATAAGGAAAGGATTAAAGATGTTAAAAAATGATGTTTTGATGAGAATGCCCTAACTCTTCCATCTTCTTCTTCTTCACGCCGGTGTCGCCGCCGCCTCTCTCCGTTCACTGCTGCCGGAAAAAAACGCATAGGGCTCTGCTCAACCTCTTTTCCAGCGGTTTTACATTGAGTTTTCACTCCCTTCTTGTTAATGGTACTCTCTGAATCTCCATGAACGCCTTTTCTTCTCTCTGGAAAAACTCAAATTAGAACTTGTGTCATGAACGAATGGAGCTTTTGTTTGTTTGTCTGTTTGTTTGTTTGTCTGTCTGTTTGTTTATATCAATAGCCAGATAGCAATGAAAATAAATTCAGCCTTGCCGCATATTTGGAACGTGGTTCGTGTTTGCCCGTTCTGATCCAATTCTCTCTCAATTCCTTGTTTGATTCATTGTTCGAAGGACTTCAACATTGTTCGTATTTCTAGATTCGTAGATCATGACAATGGGTGTTTTTAGAGAGTTGGAATTCTCTCTTTCAATATATTTTTTAGAATCGGGAAATCCCACACCTGATTATAGGTCGGGCACCGAGAGACATCAAAGGAACGGAGACATGACAGTTGTCTACAAATTAATGTCGAGTCGAGTCTCGTACTTGAGACTTTGAGAGAAGCTAACCTTCAAAGCTTATGCCTTCGTGGCTTCGACCACCGCACCTCTCCTTCAATTAACACATACTTCACCAATTATTCACTTTAGGAAGTTAAACCTTATTAAATACATGAGTCCATACACTCCTATTTTTTATTTGTTCATGAGGAGTAATCGTTCAATTAAATGGCAATGAACCAGTCATTCTGTTTTATTGATGTGGGTTATTTTTCTTCCGTAATGTGAAGTAAGTTCAACTATAGATATAGATGTTAATACATTTAATTGGATTATTTGTTGTAGATCACCAATTAATGATCTTTCTTATATATTGCAGATGTCTGATAAAAAGCCTGTCATTAGTCTTTCTTGGGAGCCAAAGCTCCCCACCTCGTCATCGGGTATCAAAGCTAAGGCTTGTGACAAATCTCACAGTCAAGAAAATGGTCTTGTTTGGAAAACCAATTCTGAGCTCGTCGATGGGCTGTTTGTTCCACCAAACAACCCAAGAAAGTTGAACAAGTTATTGAGAAAGCAAGTTAGCGACACCACTGGGAGGAGTTGGTATATGCTCTTTTCATAAAATTTCAATATTTTCTGTTTTTATATTGATTCCTGAATAATAATAATAAAAAAAAAAGGCATTTTTACTCCTTTCACATGGCTTTAATTTTATTCAAACGTTGATAGGCGTGGTGCATTGTTAGACGCCATCAGTTTACTAACGTTAGTAGTTGAAGTGCTAAATTCTTATACTTTGCTTGTTATTATAACTAGGTTTGACATGCCAGCACAAACCATGACCCCTGAAATGGAAAAAGATTTGCGCTTGTTGAAGGTGAGGCTTTTTCTAATGCACATTTTACTCTCATCAGTTTTCATTCCACTTATTTTGAACTGGTAACTTTTGCGGTTTCACCATGTATCAAGGGTGGTGATAATGTTAAAGAACTGTGTAGTTTGTAGTTGTGAGAGGGCATAGGGTGTGATTTTGTCAATTTCTGGGTTGCAAACTTTCAAGAATCAATATTCTTCTAGAACTAGGACAATGAATGTAAATGGTTGTTATGATGCATCTAATGACTAATTAGAATGTCACGTTTCTACTAATTTTATTGGATAGGGTCATAGAGAGATAATATTAATAATTCATTTTGATGTCACGTGAAGCGTATATTCCATCAGTGTCCAATTCATTAGTTCTTGGAAACATACTAAGTTGTTGAACTTGTGCATTTTGGGGTTCTTGAACTGGATATTGGTCGTTGGAGTGGATTTAGACTAGCAGGAGTGGAAGATTTTTTTTTTATCATTGCATTTGTGATCATGAAATTGTAATAACCATCTTGAACCCAATATTGGTCATTGGAGTGCGTATGGGCTTGAGCGAAATGATTTTTATTTATTTATTTTTACTATTGCATTTGTAATTATGAATTTGTCCCAGATTAACATAGATTTTGACGTATTGGATAATATTTACTAGTGTATTTGATTTGAATGGCCCATCTATCTCTATAGACTATATGTGTTTACTATCATCTCTTATCCATTCATTCTGAAAAGAACTATTTGATTGACTTTTTCTACATTTCTGATTCTCTTGATGATTATAGTTGAGGAATGTCATTGATCCCAAGAGACACTACAAGAAGGGTGATTCAAAATCAAAAACACTTCCCAAATATTTCCAGGCAAGCCTTTAGTTTCATATGTGTTTAACTAATTTTATACAGGAGCAGAAGTAAAATTTTCTAATTACACATAATTTATAGTGTTAATATTTTCTCTAGACTTATTTAGAGTTTTAAGCTTTTATCAGGTGGGAACTGTGGTTGAGTCTTCTCTGGACTACTTCACGGGTAGATTAACAAAGAAAGAGAGGAAAGCAACGCTTGCTGATGAACTTCTTTCGGACCAAGCCCTCACTCAATACAGGTTTGATCTTTATCATTTTCTCTTGCTTATTGCACAAAATTTTCCAGATATTGAATTCTATGTATCATCCATTGTGTGATCAAATTATTAAAAAAATCTACATGTTATCCGTTCTTAAGCTATGGTTCCCTTATATGAATTGCTTTTATGAACGTCTTACAAGTTCATCCATCTCTCATCTAATCGTTTCTTTGTAACTCACTATATCGGGCTTGTATCTACTGATTTATCTTCAATATACTCTGCTCTTGTATTTGGCCTCTCGTCGGCATTTATGTAACACTTTGTCTTATCAATGAAAATGTTCTTTGTTGTAAAATGTGATGTTGTGTTGTGTATTATTATGTAACAATTGTGGAGCATGTGCACAATTTAAGAAGCTTTCCTACCTACATTCTTTTGTTTGAGTTAGAATGCTATATTTCTTCTAGTGCATTTACCTTACCGACCATTTTCTTCTGCTTATATCTTTGTTAAACCTCTCCCAGAAAACGCAAAGTTCAAGAAATCGAAGAGAAGAATCGACCCGGTGGGAACAATAAGTGGAAGATAAGGGGTCATCAATCACGAAAGCGGGCCAAGGCAAGGAGGAGTTAGTTAGTATGCCTATGCCGGCTCCTTCCAACATGATTATATATTGGGTAGGTGCTGCAGATATTTTGTATACATTTGATTGATATATACTCTGTAGAATGGGCTGACAAAGAACTTTAAGTTCAAACTACTTTTGGGTATTAAATGGATTTTGTGTACGAGTACAAATGTTCTGTAGCCTATTTTATTGTAAGTTGTAACTGATTAAGTGGTTTATTTGTCAATTAGGATTTTATAATCTATTCTATTTCTTGTTCTACTTATTTGGATTTTAGAATTTGTAGAGTAAAAAAATATTAGAGTTAGTGATTGTTTATAAGAATAGTCGAGAGGTGTGTAAATTAGCTCGAGAAGTACTGTTGATGGGTGGTTGTCTTTGAATCATCCAACTTGGAGAATTATATTTGAACATACCTAGCTGTTGATGGGTAGTCAACAAAATTGAGTTGAATCAACTTTTTTTTTTATTCAGTCAACATTTCTATTTAACATAGAAAATTATGAAATATTATTAAAATAACAACAAAATAGACCTAGTATAAATAAGGGTTAATTGCATAAATGACCCTAATAGAATAGACGCTGTTAGGTTTAAATTTTTATTTATGCTATTTTCTAAGTTACAGAAAATCAAACAATTTTATTGTACAAATATTGTTTCATGTTTGATGTACAAATATTCTTACCCAAAAAAATAACTTATTTCTAAAGTAATTATGATTCTCTTCACCTAAATATTTTAATAACTAAAGCAAAATTCGAAATTCAAAAGAAATACCTCATGATTTTAAAAAGGGAATTTACTCTCCATAGCAACTTATGATCATTGTATTTTAATTATAGCATTTTTTGTAAAATATTTCATGTATAGCACATTTAGGTATACTTTCTTTAATATTCCAACTGTGCCCTCCTCTTCCCAAATTTGAGATTCACGCAATCGCACGCAAGTTCTAGGCCCGTTCGTTTCTAATTTCTGGCGATTTCTTAGCATAAGCTACATATATCAACAATTTCATCGATCTCTGTTTCTTCCCGAGGGTTCCACATATTGAAACAAAAAGCATTCAAGAACTTCAATCCATTTAATGGCGTTGGCGTCTGTGACATTTTTTTTCTCTTCAAAATCCCAAATTGTGAGATTTTTTTCTTTGTTGTAGACCATCGTAGATTTGCCACGGATCGTCTCCAGCAATTTAAAAACCTTTGTCATTTTTTCTTGAATTTGTCCTCACCGATTTCTATCAATGAAATTGTTGATAGAAGTCTATCAGCGAAACTGATAGAAGTCTATCAGCGAAATTGATAGAAGTCTATCAACGAAACTGATAGAAGTCGCTTAAAGGTTTTGAAATCTATCAGCGAAACTGATAGAAGTCGTTTAAAGGTTTTAAAGTCTATTAGCGGAACTGAAGTGATAGAAGTCTATCAACGAAAGTGATAGAAGTCTAAAAATAACTTTTGGAATTGTGCTATGGATGGATTTTTTTTTTTTTTTTTTTTTATATACATGCAAAAACCCCTTTTAAAAATAGAAATTGATTAATTTTAAGTAATGACTAAATTAAATAAATAGTCCAAATTAATCTGAGTTTCCTCTTTCTCCCCCATTTTATATAAAAAAGAGAGGTAAAGATGTTTATTAACACTAATTTATTTCGACAAATAAAGGGCAATCAAACGAATATTACTAACATTTCCATTCACATCAGGGAATAATGATGTTTTACTATCATTCATGACCTCTTAGTTATTCGATATTGGAGGCTACTTTCGACTCTATCTTTATAACCCAATGATACTTTATAGTTTATACTTGAATAATGGCTAAAATGGGCTTAGCCACAATGGTAATAAACATGTACATTCTCAATACTCCCAACCACAAATATGGTTGTATTAAAAAATAAATAAACCAGTGGTAATGTATTTACACTATCAACAAGATGCAACAAAAACAAACAAAAGATCAAACCTATGTCTAGAAGTAGTAATTGGATTCTATTATGTTAGCTGCAATATCAGTGAATTGGCATCTATAAGCAAAATGTCATTTGAGAAATTCCAACTGATTGAAATGAAATCAAAGCTTGTTAAGCATGTTCAATCTAATCTTATAAGATTGTAATAGTTTAACCCAACATTGATTTAAGCCATTTATTTTAAATGGTTAGAAAAAAACACTTAATCCAAAAAAGTTTAATACCATACAAAATTTATAGAAGTAAAAAACATTAAATCATATTAACTTTATAACTCAATAGTTTATTATAACGACGGTTAGTTTGTACATATTTCAATGTTTAACTACTTGTAAGTTTTTGTAAGTTCAGGGAGGTGATTGGTCAAATATGTTTGAGAGTGCGAGTATTCCTAGAACTAATGATTTATTCGAGCATCGTCAATTGTCCTTTCAAAAATCAATGATGCGGTTTTTGAACTTCTAGAGTTGTTGTACTTAAAAAGTGGTACTTTTTATCATTAAAATGTACAGAATGACATTTTATCTTGGTCTAGTTGTCTATGGCAAATCTAAATGTCATGACAAAATCTTTCTTACCACCTATCAGTGTTCTTTTTTTCATGTCAGGTTAATAGCACCTAAAGCTATCCTGCTCAACTGTTAGGAACTTTTGAGATATCCTCCTCAAAGCTTTTAATTGGCACACGACACTACCAACCGAATCGAACCAACCCAACCCGAGCCTCCTACTCTTTTCATACTCTTGGTTGTAGTCCTCCTTTCAAGGAAGGAAGAAGCTTCCATGGGAAAACTTTATTGGTGTATTTTCTTGGATCGTATGGCAAGAGTGGAATGGAGGAATTTTCAAAGACAAGTAATCCACTTTCTATAAAGTTGTTGACATTATAGTTACATTGGTCATGAGGGTGTGTTTGGATTTGGTAGAAAAGAGCGGAGTGGAGAGGAACGAAAGAGTTAATGGAAGTAGGAGTAATTAACTACTCATTTAGAGATTCGTGTTAGCAGTAGTTAGATAATTGACTACTCGTTTGGGGATTGGTGCTAGTAGTGGCTGGGGATTAACTACTCGTTTAAAGTTTGGTGTTAGTAATGGTTGAGTGTAAGTTTGATGGAGGGTTTGATTAGTGGTTAAGAATGGTTGTTTACCACTATCTAATTGGAGAAGTCTTTTGTAGTTTTTTCGTTCGGAGTTAATGTAATTTCATACATTTGTTCGAAAGCAGAGGGTAGTCAAAAGGGAAAGAAAAAGAAAACATATAGAATTATGAACTACAAATAGGAAGTGTTTTCTTGTGGAATATGTAAAGGCAATATGATCACAAAGTGTTCTAGAGAGATAACAATACATTTCACACACAACATACAAAGTGAGTGTTTTTGTAGAGGGAGATCCTCTACTTATTTTCACACCTCAAACGCTGCAGAGATAGTAGTAACTTGCACACTATCACCAATAATTACCAATAATGAGTACACAATACTGCAACACACTTGGCTACACCATGAACAAGGATTATGCTTTTTCTGCCTCTCAAAGCTCCAGCACTAGATCTATCATGAACACAATGAAAGTGAATCAGAATTGCTTCATGTATTTCGTGCAAAAAAACCTACCCAACCCAAACTGTAAAGGTCGTGTTGGTTTATAATTTTATTTGGATTGAACTGAGTAAAAGAAAAAATGTGTGAAATGGGTTGGGTTGATTCTCGAGTTGGCCAATTTTTTGCTAGGTTCAACCCAACCTGAATTAAGAGTAATAGTGTGTATGTGGGCGTGCATGTGGGTGTGTGTACATCTGTGCATATGTACCCGTATCCTCTTGGTTATCAACTCGAACATCATGTCAGTTGTGCTCAACTCTTGATAACATGTGAAGATTAAATAACAAGATAGATTTTTAGCATGCTGATAGGAAAACGTGCACTAACAAGATAGGTTCTTAGCATGTTGGTAGGAAGCATGCACTAAAAAGATAGGCTGCTTGGATTCGAGTTTGGGCTATGGATTAGGTCTTAAAGATGAAAAAGAAGAATAATCCCAACCCAATAACTTAAGGGGCTTTTTCATGTATAGCAAAAATGGGCTAAAAAGTTGCATCTATAATACAAAACTGAAAATAATTGCACATATACCAAAATTCTGAGTGATTGAACTCAATCGAACTCAATCAATAAC
>JBBMEF010000003.1:11370965-11389463 GCA_037832685.1 Sicyos baderoa
AACTCAATCAATAACTAGTGATTGAACTCAATCAGTTGAGCTCAATCACTTAACAAACTGATTGAGTTCAATCACTATTATTGATTGAGTTCAATCACTCAGAATTTTGGTATAAACGAATTTTTGATAAAAATGTGCTATAATTTTAATAGATGGCCCTAAAGTTGGTATACATAACAAATTTCCATAACTTAACCCAACTTGAAAATATATGAGTTAGGTTCGCTTGCTCTAATGCATACAGTTGGATGAGTTGAAAGATTGACCGACTCTCAAATTTGAGTAGGACCAAAAAATCTCCTTTAACTCAACCCAAATCCAAATCATGTACACCTATACTTATAGTCATATTTGTGTTGGTTTTAGTTTTATAACTTTAGAGTATTAGTTTATAGCTTGTGTAGGCTGATATTAAGTGTTTATGACAATGACAACTGATAGAATATCTGGGTGAATGTTGGAAAGTAGGAAATGTTGAGTTTGTTAACTTACAGTCTTCATCTGAATTGATCCAGCGTTCCTTGTTGTCATTTGGATCAGAACTGTTCAGGCCACAGTGTGGTGGAAACTGACTCTTGATACGTCGAAAGCTCGGTTTCGACATTGTTCTCTGAGGATATATCATGATATCCTCATCAGATGTCTGCTCTCCATTGTTGTAGCCACCATCATGGTTATGATTTGCTTTCTTCTTTTTCTGAACCTTTTGGGGCTTATCAGTCTTCTGTATGATTGCTGAGCTTTCAGGGTGAACTTTTCTGTGGAACATCTGAAAGATCTGCAAGCCACATTTTATATGTTGAATAAATTCCAAGGATTGAGTTCTTAACTATGAACTATCTCCTAATTGCATTTTTTTAATGACAGAGCTTGAGGAGGACCCTCAATATTCATTCCAAGGATTGAGTTCTTAACTATGCGTGCATCTTATAGATTTCTATTTGTTAAATAACATTGTTTCTAACTCAAAACCAATTGACAATAGAAGAGTAACTCATATAATTTATAGATGGTAACCATCATAGATTGACCTAATAGTCATACAAGACGTTGAGAATCTAAGAGGTTGTGGACTCAATCCGGTCACCTGCCAAGGAATTAATTTTCTGTGAGTTTCCTTAACACTCAAATGTTGTAGGGTCAGATGGCGTGTCCCGTGAAAATAATAGTGATATGCGTAAGTTGGCTTGAACGCTCACAGGAAAAAATATATTTTATAAAGATTGTGAGGTTTCTTGATTTTTTTTAACGTGAGATCCTCAACATGGATTTTCAAGATGGTGACACTTTGAGTTTATCATTGTAAAATCACATCCTGATATCTTTTTAACTGAATAGCTGTTTGGATCTTATGAACTCTTATATCATATTAGATAATGTAGGATGAGTAATGCATAAATGTCAAAAAGGTTGTAAGATCTTTTGATTTTTTCATCGCGGGATCGTGTTGAGTGTTGGAGGGCAATCTTAGTTTTGATCTCTATGATATATTCTTCAAAAACATTGGAAGGCAAAGGTTAAGTTTAAACAATAGTTTATGGAATACCTTATGCAGTTTAGTTTCAGCTGAAGCAGAATCATTGAGTCCTTCAACAGCTGCAGCAGAGCTCCTAGAAGAAGCAGACATTCTTCTTTTCTTCAGTTTCTTTTTCATTTGGTGCATAGCAGATTTATCCATATCTTCTTCCTTGTCAAATTTTGCACCTGCAACCATCATGGAGTGGCTCAAGTGGTCATAGAGGGCCTTAGGATTCTTAAGGTGATGTCCCGTGACATTAGTCGAGGTGCGCGCAAGCTGGCCCGGACAGTCACGGATATCAAAAAAAGAAAGAAGAAAAGTCAAATTTTGCACCTGCATTCTCCTCAGCTATTTTGCTTCTCTGAAACAGTTCCCCAAGAGAGGTTCTGTTTTCCTTCTTAGCCACTGTTGTGGTTTCTGATAGCTCAATTGCTGACCCAAAAAGATATCCCTGAAGTGGGCAGATGATGGTTCCACTCATATTGCTTTCTAGGCCCTCAATTGGCTTGCCACTTAGTGTAATTGTGCTGCCATGGCTGCTCCTTCCCATGCTCACATGACTGTTTCTTCCAGAGGAATCATTGTATCCCTCATCCTTAGTTTCAGCTCCTAGAACCTTTTCCAATTCATCATTGATGAGCTTTAGTTCATTTTCAGTTACTTCGGTTTCGTTTTCGGTTATGTTCTCAACGGAAATTGAGAACTTTGGTGTCATTGGATCATTTATGACTTGGTCAGATCCAAGAGTTCCAATTGCAAGAAATCCATGGAAGATCTCTGACATTTGCTGAGATGATTCATCATCATAGTCTTCATCTCCTAGTTCTGATTCTAGACCAGCAAACGATTTTCGAAGTTGCTGTTCTCGTTGGCCTTGCTTGAAAGGTTTAAAGCTTGACTTGGAGAAGTATTGCTGATCATCAAGCGATTGTTGGCCTGAAAATAACAATTATAAGAATGACCAACACAACTACATTCAAAAAACTTGCTCTCTTTTAAGCTTTTCTAGGAAACCATCTTTGTTGCCCCCCTCAAGTTGGTGTCTCATCTTGAATCGATCCTAATTTCATTTTTATCAAACCGAATACCTGTTTGGGTTTAATGGGTTCTGATACCACAATAAATAGTACGAGGTTCTATCTCAAAACCAATTGACGATGAGCGGAGTAGCTCATCTATTTTATAAATTTTAGGAGATATACTCACATTCCCAATGTGGGATCCTCAACACACCATGTCAACATGAATTTCATGGTTTATCTCTAGTTTCTGGTTATAACTCTATGTTTTCAATTAAATGCAATAGATTGATTAAAGAAATGTAATTTTCAGATTACATTCACACAAGACTTGGCTGTGTTCCATGGCAATGTCACCAAATATCAGTCACTATAGATTCTAATCATAAAGTCAGCTCAACCTCACAGAGGAATATAAGTGGAAAGTATTTACCGATGGCGAAATCTTTGAGCGGTTCGCCAGTGTTCTGCCGAAACTTACGGTGCATCCAACCGAGTAGCTGTGAGAAAAAAAAAACAAAACATCATTTAGTATCAAGACAGAAACACTAACTAAGAACTAATGCAGAACTAACTTTACCTTCATCTTTCTGGTTGTGCTTCAGAAAACTGAGTTTTGTTGTCTTCAGTTTAGAGGGGTGATGAGAAAAAGTGTTTTCCATAGCTTAGCTCACTGCTTATTTATGAATAGAGTGTCAAACTCTTCCAGCATACCTCCAATAGTCTGAGATGATGTGGGTAAAGGAAACATAGGGATAGTTACAAAAGAATTGGTTGGTTCATGCTATCCATTCAAGTGGCCAAATGGATTGTGGGTCCTCAACACCCTTCTGGAAGCTGTTCATTCTATCTGAGGAATGTGTCTAGTTTTGATCTTGTTGAAATGCCTTGAACTTGAACGATGTTGTGCTACACATACTCAGTACGAGTGTCACTATATAAACTCTCTTAAAACCCTCATCTATTTACCTAGCATATGAGACTATGAGTTCTTCACGATTTCTTAAATAAAACGGTTTCTATCTTATGCCGGTGGACATAGCTAACACAACGTTAGTGTTGAATTATGTTAAATCATCAATCAACTTAAAAGTTTAAGCTGATGGGTTGGGATAAATTTAGTTATATAAACCAACACTCCCCCTCACTTGTGAGATTAAAAAATTGAGAAATGCCCTACAAGTGGAATTCAATTTTAATTGGGGACAAGACCAATACTCAAACGTCAGTTTACGAAGCTGCTTGACCAGTTGAGAGAGGTTTGAATATTCTAAATGATTTGACAGGGGCTCGAGCACAGAACTTCCAGCTCTGATATCATGTTGAATTATGTTAAATCACCAATCAACCCAAAAGCTTAAGGTGCCGGGTCAAGGAAAATTTGATTATAACAACCAACAAATAGTGAACGACGTAAATCTGTGCGTTATTTGTCTCGCATTTTCTTATTCTTGATTGTTATTTACAATTCTTGCCTAAAAGGTTTTTGGTACTTTGGGTGGTGGTATAGACTCTCTCCAAAGTCCAACCCTGAGAAAACATCTTCCATTCTGCAATTATATATTGCTACTGTTTGAAGATGTTTTTAAACATTCTCTTTTAGTTATAATTAAACTGTTTTAAAGTACCTTAATTCATTCATGTTTTGTATATAGATGTACTTTCTACACAAACATGTTTTGCACATGCCTCCATGGGAAAATGATACTTTCCATTCTTATAATTGTAACAACTTCACTATGATTTGGTGGGCAGAGTCCAAAATGACTGGTGGGGTCTCTAGAGGATATTGTGTTGGACCAAAATAGGTGCAAAGATAGTTGACAAATTGCATTATCTGACCTGGAAAAAGGTAGAAGAGACTATACATTGTATTGCATATTTTTAGTTGAAGATTTGAAATGACTCTTCAATGTCTTATTTTATTATATGATTCCTAATAAATCTACATCTAGGATCTTTCACTAAGTTGTGGATCTCTGCAGTTACAGCTCTTTAATAGTGGATGACATTTTGGTCTCCCTGACACCATTGTTGTTTGTAACCTCAACTTGTGTTACAATTGTATTGGAGAGTTAGTTTATAATCTCTGATATATGTGCTTGTTTTCCTGCAAAAAATAGGTAATAACACCTTTTTTAGGCTTCATAATATGATCTCAAGGGTCATTTCAGAATAATTTTTGGGAGAAAATATAACAGGAAAGAATTTATGCCTTGGTCCCATGTGTTTTTGAATTCAACCTTTTACAACTCCATATGTCTGAAACATTGTACTACAGGACATAAAACTTACCCTTGTGGATATTGGCTAGCTCTTGTTTATTGCTAGTATTTATTGTTTACTTTCGGTTGAAATGTCTTGAATCAGTTATTTGTCGCTCTGGATGACCTAACACGAGAGTCTCGCTACTCGATCAACAATTCTGGGTGGTGAAGCGCCCAATTGTGAGGGTTCAGAGGCACAATGTAAATCTCGATGGAGGCACGGGAGCTACACTCCTGAAACTTGGTTTAAGTTTTTTTGTTTTAAGCATTATTGTTGGGCTGATTCTGTTTAGGTTTTAAGAGGGATGCAATATATAAATCATCTCAAAACTCTTATTTCCCTTAACCTTTGTATTTTCTTTAACAAAATGGTTTTTCTTTCTCATGTGGACATAGCTAACACACTGGTAGTGAACCACGTAAATCTTGTGTATTGATCTTCTCGTTCTTTTATTCATTGCTTTTCGATATTTTTTTTATGTCATAACAATTTCGGTAGTTTCCTTCGGCTAAAGACACGGTACCCCAATGAGATAAGGTAAGAAAGAAGAGAAGGAAAAAGGCTATGCACTCTGTAATTGGTTGTGAAGTACATAAAAAGCAATCATAAACTCTCCCATTTTAACTGTATCAATAATTTGTGAGTGTTCTCTAAATTGTCAGTACTTGAAAAACAGTCTTCCTCTGAGATTTTTTACAAAGAAAAAAAATATTCTTCCTGGGAAAGAAACTGATTTGATCTCAGTTTTGTCACCATATTGGGTATACTCCCAATATTATTAACTGTTTATTTCTACTTTTTCCAGTGGGAATTCAAAAAAAGATGAAAATATGAACACTGATTATAATATTACCTTGTCTTTTGTGCTTTATAATATCAAATGGTGGATTTAGGAACAAGAGTGTAAGAACCCAACTCCCTAAACAAAAATCATATCTGGAGGGTCGTAATGAAATTACGGGGAGGGGCGTGACACAGAAGCTTCATATTTTGTTAAGGTGGGACTATGATGTACAGAACCATGTGAAAAAAGAAAAGAAAAAAAAAGAAAAAAAAGAACTTTTCCATACCTCTACAAGTTTGAGACTAATGATTTTATGTCAAATCAGCCTAGTTTTCCAGCTGATAAGTTGGCTTGCTCTATTTGTTTTTAGTTTTTAACCTGGTAGATTGATATTTCAATCTTAAGTTGATTAGATTTGCATTTGATCTAGGGACATAGTGGGAAAGATGCAAAGGGGGCCATGCTCCATGAACTTGCTAACTTTCTGAACATGAGGATTGATTTTTACCAGTGATACAAAAAAACTTGTCAAATCCAACTAAAATGATTGGTATATTCATGGATCCATGTTTAGACGTGTTCTTACTAACCTTTTTCACTAAATTCCCTGTATTGAGAGATTCTATATTTATCGGTACGGCGAATTGAACATGATGTATGTTTCTATCAAACCTTTTGATGAAACGCCTTGAATTAACTATGTTGCACTACAAATACTCAGTGCGGGGTCTCGTTGTTGTACATAGTAATAGTCTATGTGCAATATGGTTGGTCAATGATCAAGTCCATCAAGAAAGAATTTAGCACATAGATGTGAGGTATTCTTTTCTGCAAAATGTAAAGAGAGTTAAAGTGATGAAAGTTGGGGTTCCACCTCAAAATCAATTGGTAGTGAGTGCACCATCTTAAGGGGCATGCTCGAGATACTCATCTTGTCCCACATTGGAAAGATGAGGAGTCTTCGACATCTTTCTAAGAGATATGAGTTACTCTTCTTACTACCAATGAGTTTTGAAGTGGAACCCCATATAATCTAATATGGTATCAAAGATCCATGTGGATTATTATTGGTCCCTCAATTTATGATTCAACCCAAGCGGGTGAGATTAGATGGAGACCCAAGCGGCCAAAATTTAAACGAGTATTTGATCCCAAAAATTCAAATCCAACCCAAACAGGTAAGCCAAGCGGGTATTGCGGATCTAATCCAATATGGTCTTCCCTATGTGGCACCATCTTGAGGGGCATGTTAGAGATACTCATCTTGTCCCACATTGGAAAGATGATGAGTCTTCAACATCCTTATAAGAGATATGGGCTACTTCCTTCACTATCAATTGGTTTTGAGGTGAAACTTCATATTATCTAATACACTGCTAGTATGCTCACCAAGCCAATGTCAACATGGCAAATTCCATGAATTTGCCAAGTGTTTACAGTTGTTGGTGATCCATATAAGGAGCATATGAGGCAGATAGAAAAGTATCAATACCATAAGTAAGTACATCAATTTTATTTGTGAGAGAGTTCAAGGTGGAGATTTGATGAAATGCCTAGAAAATATGTTAATTAAGGCCCCCGTTTAATAATCATTTGGTTTTTTGTTTTTGGTTTTTGAAATTTAAGTCTATTCTCACTCAAATTTCCTACAATGTGCTCCCCCCTTCCTACCATATATCCATATTTCCTTAAGATTGTAGGAGAATTCTAACCAACTTTTAAAAACAAAAACAAACTTTTGGAAGCTACTTTTTTTGTTTTGAAAGTTGGTTAGTGTTCTCCTACTTTCTTAAGGAAAGATGAAAATATTGTAGGTAGGGTGGAACACATTGTAGAAAATTTGAGTGAGAATATGCTTAAATTTCAAAAACCAAAAACAAAAAACCAAATGGTTATCAAACGGGGCCTAAGGTTTATGTTTTATATTTTTGTATTGGACTTTTATGTACGCAATTTGAGTCAAATCATGTATCAAGATTTTATGAGAAAAGCACTATGTAAACTTTCTTCAAACTCTTATCTCCTTTACCTAGCATTTTGGTATTCTTCACAATCTTCTTAATAAAACGGTTTTTCTCCTCTGTTCATGGATGTAGCTAACACAACATTAATAAATCAAATCATGTAAATTTGTGGGTTCTTTGTCTACATTTCTTTATTCTTTAATACCTTTCAAGCTTACTATTCCTGCTGTTAAAGAGAAAACATACCAGGAAACTTGCTTCTGGACTTTAGCCTTCATTTCTAATTTAGTTCATATGCTTTTAAAACTTTCTGTTATTCTTTATCAAAAGACACAGTCCAATAACATTTAAGAGTATATAGACTAAATTGGTAGACCATGTTGCAAATGCAAAAAGTGAGCATTTTATTATCTGATCCTGGGACCTGCCAAACTTTTGTGTCTGACTTTGCTTTTTAGGAACCAAACATGAAACTAAAATCCAAATGTCTTGTCAGTGACATGAGGGAAACAACTATGTCATAGACAAACTGTGCCACATATTTATCCATCTCTTGACCTTTTCCTTTTGACCAACACCTTAAAAGGCCTTCCAACAGGATGTGAATGAATATATGCAACTGAACATGTTGTGTTATGAACCTCTTTGTCAAAATGCAACAGCCCTCATTCATTATATGATTTGTACAAGTAGAAGAAAAGGCAAGTAGCCTTACCTCACTGTGATGTGATTATGCAATGAACATTAATCTGTTTGTCTAAATGCTTTTTAACTTTCATTTCTGGATTGAACCCTACTTTTCTAAAATCAAAGAGATCAGGTTTTTCCATTGCCTTTGAACTCTTCTTTTCTGTTGATTGATTATTATTGAACAACATTGCTGCCTCTGTTGTTTGGACAACTGATAGAGATTGAGATATTAGACTTACTTTCCACCTCACAGTTGGATATGCTCTGTTCTGTTGTAATTGTTTTCATGTTTTCTATCTTATTGAGCCTCATATTCGTCATGAGCTCATCAAGCCACAAATTAAGTACTTTTGGTACACATTGTAAACTAATGTTTTTCGGTCCGAGATGTGAAATCATGGTATTGGAACTTTTTTTTTTGGAAACCGAGAAATCAAAGCTTCGCTCCATTATGCTCAAGGTAACCACATGCGTCCCTCGACCAGGTGAGACGACAAAAGAATAGAGACACGAGAGGTGTCTACAAATTAATATCACAAGTGAATCTCAAAATAAGATCTTGAGGGGAGCACGCCTTCAAAGTCCAAGTCTTCGACCACTGTGCCACCCCTTAGGGGCTTCATGGTATTGGAACTATTATAAACATGTGAGATAATAATGTATGATCTACGAAATAAAATCATTAATTGAATGTTAATAGGAAAAGAAATAATGTAGGATCTAGAAATGTTGATATGAAAAAGTGATGTTACTGGAACTTCTAAAGGGGTAAGGATGACCCTAGTGGTTAGGACTATGGATGTTTTGAGATGCCTTAAAAAACTTGTTAATTTTAATCTTTTGTTTATCATTTTCTGGAATTGGGTTGAGTTGGTAACTTTCAAGGGGTAATCCTAGGGATAATGATGTGGAATGTATGGAGATTCCACTAGTATTGAGGATTCCGCATTAGAGTGAAAGAGGTTAGACCATGAGGTACATAAGCTTCTCGACCATAAGCAAGATGAAGAGGGGGGTTAAAGGGGCTAATCTACTGAAATTACGAAAGATAGAAGTTGGACATGCTCTTCAAATAGGTGTATATAAATTATTCGACCATAATCATTATAAAGTGGCCTACTAGTCAAGAAGGTCTAAGGAAATTAAGAGATGATAGGATTAATCCATAACGATCGATCACTTTCCATTCTCCTGTATATTGTCTCGACCATAAAGAAAATGGAGAGGGAGAGCAGAGGTTTGGGTAGAAAAAGAAAACTACAGAATTTCAATTTATTCTGTACAAATAAGGGAAATTAAAGAAAATAAATATACCTATAGAATAAGTATGGCGTGTTAATTTTACCATAACCATTAATTTCATCATATTAAACCTCGATTACAAAGTTTATACTTCTGTTTGAATAATTGCTAGGACATAACATAGGGCTAGATATTTATTCAATAAACCAGTTGCATTTTGTCAGGGTGATTTTGGTTGAAAATAGTGAGTTCAAAGATAACAGGGGTCAAGTATTTAATAGAAGCATTACAAAAACGTTCAAATTTGAACATTCATCTAAGTACAAGGTATAATTTCACGACTCTCAGATGGATGAAGAAAAACAAAAGATTTTGAATATATTGTGCAATAGAACTTTCTCGAAAACATAGATACCAAATTTGTATCCAGCAAATACCAACAGGGATATATGAGGCTGCTGGATAAAATGTCATTAGATTCTTAGCTCGAGAATACTTGAAGAGAAACTAATGTATCGATACGATCACAAAGCACAAGCTTAAGCTCTAATTGTCTTGCACTATGCTAAAGAGTGCACTCTAATCAAATTTCATGTGTTTCCGTACAAACTTCCAAACTAACCGACCTTAACCACCCCGAGCCTCACGTCTCGTGGCATCATGCAACAACTCAATATCAACACCATCTGGTGGAAGTTGAACATATCTCACCACCGAGCCCCTGATAAAACAGTTTCTCACTGAAAGCTGAAATGAGAAAATTTGAACTCCATTAGTGCAATGACACTAAAAAAAATACAGATAAGAGATTATAGAATGGTTTGTATAAAGAAAGAAGAAAAACAAAAATAAAGCACATTTTACCACAAACACAAACTAGATGCTGGGAAAGAGCAAGTTCCTACATGCTTCAAATTCGTTCTATGTATTCCGAGGGGAACAAAACAAACAAGTCTACACACCATGGCATGAATCATGATTAGTTTTAAATATGTGGTCTTACTGCATTCAAAAGCATGTATAACTCCAATTTAGAACCAAAATTAACCATTATGAAGTAGCCTAGTGGTCAAGAAAACCTTGGAGAACTAAGAGGTGATGGGTGCAATTCATAGTGATGACCCACCTAGGAATTAATTTTCTTGACATCCAAATATTGTAGAGCCAAGCAGTCTGTCTAGTGACATTAATCGAGGAGCGCGCAAGCTGACCCGAATAATCACGGTTACAAAAAAAATACAATTAATCTACTACAGCAACGAATTTTGATAAGTAATGGTTTGTTGATGTAAAAATCAAGAACTACATGCAACACCCTGTTTCCAAAAAAAAAAAAAAGATGCAACACAACACCTGACTGTGATGAAAACTAATATTTTATAAGCCTTTCTCAATGGGGCTAGAAAATCAAAGACAGCCCAAACAGGAAGTTATCAAGTAGCCTGTACTCTCACAAATACTTGCTCTTGCTCCTCTGATAAATTAAAAATTTCCTATAAATGTGCAAAGATCCTGTAGGCTATAATGCAACCAATACCAACCAGTACCACCATATGAACCATACAATAGATTCAGCTTACAAGAAGAGAGAAGATGACTACATTCCTCATAAATAAAGAGAACGGAGATGGGGATCCCGGAAAAACAACAAAAACAAATTCGCACCAAACTAAGTCCTAAACCCCATCACCCACCCCTTAAAAAAAGTAGGGTAAAAGAAACAAAAGGGCAGTACAAATGATGTATTAATGGAATGAAAGGAGCATTAAAGAAGTTGGATACCATGTGAGGGTATTTTTCTTGATCAACAACCCTGGTGTTTTCAAGCTTAATGTTGAGATACTGATCCACAGAGTGCAAAGTTCCTCGAATTGCGAGGTCATTCTTCAGCTCAACCGTCACCTCTCTGCCCACCAAATCCTTGAAGTAAGAGAAAAACAACTGACAAAACAAAACAAAAAAAACCCAAATCAAATTCCAAACGCATATGAACCAGAGATTTTACGAACGAACCTTGAAGGATCTGGGATACAACAAGAAATTCAAAAAATATGTGCTTCAATTAACCAACGGATTACCATTTTTCAGTAGCGGCCTTCAGTCGAGAATTTTGGGAGCGCGACGGTGCGTTCCGAACTGGAGAAGAAAATTAATCGACAAAAGAGAAACCCTAATTCGTTACCGAAGGAGAAAGGAGGGTTGAAAAGGTTTTTTTTTTTTTTTTAAAGAATGTAGGGTAATTTAATTCGTCATCAATTGGTAAATAAAGGTTATTAAAAAAAAATATTTAAATAAAGGTAAATATTTCGATCTTTTATAAATTAGAGAATACGAAGTTTCACATCAGTAATGAGGGGAGTATCTCATATCTCTTATAAAAAGTGTGAGACATTTGTCACGTGAGTATCTCCAACATTCCTCTCAAGATGGCGCGAAGACCATTTTGAAATTGATCCAAATTTTATTTTTGTGGTCAAATACCCGCTTTGGCTTACTTTTTGCAATGACCGAATCCAAATTTTTGTGATTAAATACCCACTTAAGTTTATTCCTGCTTGGGTGAGATGCATACCCAATTTAGAATTCAAAGTGTTTGGGTTTTTTGATCGGAATTTGGGGGTCATTAACTTATATGGAGTTTTAATACTATATTAGCAAAATATGATGATTTATCTCAAAATCAATTGGAATGAAGAGACTAAGAGAATATCTCATATCTCTTACAAATATGTTGAAGATTCTTCACATTTTCATCATTGAAAGATACAACATGAGTATTTTCAACATTGAGATGAAATTATTATCGGTTGCATCTTTTTTTTTTTTTAGATTATATCAATTGAGGGTAGGGACTAGAGGAACTTGAACTCACGACCTCTTAGTTATTTTACATACACTAATACCAAGTGCTCATGTTGGCCTATCAGTTGCATCTTGGTGTGCTAAAAATCGCCTTTATTTAATCATTATGATGTGCCTAATATTGCTCTTAATTGGAAGAATTTTTTGTAAAAACTCTCTATAAATCTTTTCTCTCTTTTAGATATGTTTCTTACGTGCTCCTCAATAATGTATCTCATTTCCAAAAAAAAAAAAGCATTTCCAACATTAGACTTCAATGATATTCTCTATCTTATTAAGTATTTTATCTATCCAACCTTTACTCGTGTTTTTTTATATCAAAATGATTAGTGGTGAGTTGATTTCATTATTTGGTGGTAAATTAGTTCAATATCATTATCACAGGTTCAATTTCAAAGATCGATATTTAATTATCTCGCTGGTGAAAGAAAGCTAATGTAGATTAACTTCATGCTCCTTTAATATTCAATGATAACATCACTAGCATTATTCAACTCTACTTCTTATTTTTACCCCATGATATTTAGTGTGTTTTTTTTTTTTTTATGAATATTTGGACTAACTTATGTGTACCTCGACTAATTTTACAAGATATACTGTCTAACCTTATAAAATTTGAATATAAAAAATATATAAAAAGTTAATTTATAACTTATAGATAGTTGTTATAGATTGAACTCATCATGATTTAGTTACTTAATGCTCTCTTAACCACTAGATCAGTGTATAATGATTAAAAGCTTTATGTTCTACGAACAGATTCAAACGTAACAAGTATGTGATTTCTTCATCGAGGATAAACTATCGTTGAGCTAAAATAATCACTTTCTAAAATAATCAAATATTTTAAGAAAAAATAGATTTTTCAGAAAGAAAAATATAATTTTAAATAAATAATCATTTTCTTAAAATAATCAAATAGTTTAAGAAAAGTAGTTTTTACTTTTTACATTAAGAAAAAATAATCATTTTCTTAAAATATCAAATATTTTTTAAAGTTTAATAGTTTTCTCCATAAAGAACCAAAATCTATTTCAAATTCAACACGTACCAAACTTCAATAAATATCATTTGACGTTTAATTATATCGAAGTCGTAGGCAAAGTCAAATATAAATTAAAATTTTAAAAAATCTAAAATTTTGTCCCCCACGTAAACACGTTTTAAATTTTGATTACATTTTAAAATTTAAAAATTTAAAACGTGTTTGGGACGAAAAGAATTAAAACTTTAAAAATATTAAAAAAAATCGATCTTCATCTTAAATGTATGCATAAATAAAGAGGAAGTTGGAGAAAGAAATATGCAGCAAAATTATCTTAAAGAAAGAACAATTCAAAAATAAATTAAAAAATGTACCAAATTATAATTCAAAACCAGTGCCTTAAATGCAATATTCTGTCTACAAAAATGCAAGTGTACAACATTTTTAATGAAGTAATCAATCCTTCCTCTTTTACAAACTTGGCATCTAACCCTATGGGCATGTTTGTCCCATGGAGTTGGCTTGACTTGACTTCTATTTCATATTTGTTCCATGAACTTCCATAAGTCCATCAAACTCCTACACGACGCGGCGTGGTTCCACATTTTTATTTAAATATTAAAATATTAAAAAACTACTTAATATTTATTTTTTATTAAAATAAAAACTTCAACAATTTTTTTTCATCACATCAAACATAATTTTATTATTAAAAAATTATTAAATATCTATTTTTTTATTTAAATAAAAACTTCAATCATTCTATTTTCATCACATCAAACGTAACTTTATCTTTTCTTTTCTTACTCCTAAACATAAACTTATTTTACTTATTTTCTCTTCCCATCCCAACTCAACCCAACCCAACCCAACCCATCCCTTCAAAACTAAACCTGCCCTATTTCTTTCCATAAAAAGTTTTCAAAAAAAAAAAAAGTTCATATTTTTGTCAATTATAAAAATGGAAGTTGTTAAATTTAAACCAAAAGTTAATTTAAACCACACTAACCTTCATTTAATTTCCAAAAACGGTCCACAGAATCTAATGCTATTTGACAGCAAATTTTTGAATTTATGACTAAGTTGGCTTCTAAAATTACTCATTTGCCCTTATTTTCATTCTACTTATGGAAGCTAGATAGTTACATTTATGTCACTATTCGCAATCAAAATCTTACTCAAATCAACTCATGTAACTTTAGTCAAGGTATTTTAAAACTATTCTAAAAGTTTTAAAATACTTCAAATCTCCACTGAACTTAAAAAATAAAATGAAACAAAACATATACTCAACGCATGCCTACAAAACAATCAACACCAAAAACACAAAAATGAAAGGTTAAAATTGACATATAAAAAATTCAAAATCGAATTACCAGAAATTCCAAGACTAAAATGAAATTTATGAGATAAATATAATCATAACTTTTTGAAGGAACAGCGTCTTTGCTATTCTTAAAAAATAATAATAATAAATATAAAAATTGGGAAGTTGAGGGAATATTTTTGTTACTGAATTTTTAATTATATTTTCTTTAAAACAAGTCGACTAATAACAATTTTGACTAAATGTTTGCCATTAAGATATTTTTTAAAAAAGTAATAATATTATTTTCTTTATTCCCCAAATTGTAAACGAGATTAAATCTTGACAGTTATTTATTATTTATTATTTATTTTAAAGTTAACAAAATTTGAGGTGACTATCTAAATCCATCTAAGCACATTTGACTGCATTTTCATTAAGAATAATCATCAACCACACATTTAAAAGAAAAAGTAGAAAGAAAGAAAAGGCAAAAATAAAATTGAAGAAAAGAAATGAAAAAGGTTGCATTTACTAATTTTGCAGAAAAAAATAGGATTTATCCTAGCTTTAGACACAATGGTTTGTATATTTTGTCAATACTTAGTTTGATAAACTAAAGAAATTACATAGTTTCATTAAACTACAAGAAAATTTAAACACACAAAATTATAAAACAAAATTCACAATGAATTAAGAAATTAAGAAATAATAATGTTCAATATTTCAGAGCAAAATTCACATGAAATTAGATATTAATTCAAGGAAAAGAAATTGAAAATCTACTTTAAAGCAAGAAAGGGGCCATTTGAAATGTCACCATCAGAAGTTGGTTATACCAAATCACAATGCTTAATTAGTAAGCAATAATCCAACTTCCCATTTAACTAATAGTTATTATTATTATAATCTCAATGAATTTTCTTTTCCAATTTCCTTCTCATTTTCTGACCAGCCAAACACAACCCAAAATAAACAATATATTCAATATTAAACAATAAAAAAACAATAAAAATTAATTGAAAAAAAGGCATATTTCTCAAAAGTTAATGAAAGATGGGACCATACATATATATTCCATTGCCACATAACCCTACTTTAGTTTTTTTTTTTTTTTTTTTTTTGGAATTTACTTTCTCTCATTGGGTCTCAAAAAAAATAATAAAGAAAAGAAGTGGAAAAATATCAAAATATGCTCATTTTTCTTTTTCCTCAATTTCTAATTTGGACCCCAAAGACTCCATAAACGAGAATTGAATAACCCTAATACGTCCGGCCATACCTTCCGGGCCAAACCCTTGTGATTGCTCGGTGGCGGCGCCGGAACAATCGCCACCGCCACCGCCGTCTCATCCTCAGTTCGCGGCAGCACTCCGCTTCCCTCCGCCGTATCCACAGTACCCTCATCAACTTCCGGCAACGGGGGAACTTCTGGCAATGACGGCGGCGGAGGAGCAGCGACTTCGACAGGCTTCTCCGACGACCGCCGGCCGATTCTGTCCTTCCTCTTGCCTTTGACGGTCGTGCCTGACTTTTCCCCGCTGGCCAATTGCTCCTCAAAAGCCTCAATGGCCTGATGAATCAACTCGCCGTTCGGGGACGAGTTCCACCGGTTCCAGAAACTCATGTAACAGTCAAAGCAGCTAAAAGATGGCGGCGCGTGGACACACGCGATGACAGAAGCGGCGCGTGGAGCAGGGGATTTCTTGGAAGATCTCTTGGGAAATTTGTTTTCCGGCAGAGAAGACGACGGCGATGAGGTTTCCATGGATCTCCTCATCATGAAGGCCAAAACCTCT
The DNA here is from genome assembly GCA_037832685.1 of Sicyos baderoa. NCBI lineage: Eukaryota > Viridiplantae > Streptophyta > Magnoliopsida > Cucurbitales > Cucurbitaceae > Sicyos > Sicyos baderoa. The sequence goes on from JBBMEF010000003.1 coordinate 11,387,404, forward strand.
CGATCGTCAACATTTAAAACAGAGACCAGAGCCAAAATCGCCGCCGGAAGGAATTTCAAGACATCAAAGAAATCCCCGTCGGAAAAAGAAGAAGGAGATGGAGACGGAGATGGGTGAACTTTGCCTTTGTTCTTTAATTTCATGGCGGCCACTTTTTCTTAATTTGGAGGGTTTTTGGACAAAAATCGAAATGGGTATTAAGCTTCTTGAAAATGGTGGGTTTTGGAGAGAAAAAGAAAAAGTTTTTTTTTTTTTTTTTTAATTTTTTTATTCGGATTCTAATTTACTTGGAAATTAAGGCAGAGAGAGAGAGAGAGGTTGCCGGTCATTGTTTTTTACTAGACTTTATATAGGTTAATATTAGAAATTTGGTCTAAATTTCTTTTTACTTTTTCTCTATTTAATTTTGATTTTTTTAAAAAAATATACGTAAATAATCTTGCTTTATAATATATTCATATTCTTTTTAAATACTACTTTTAAAATATGTGGTTGAATGGTGAACAAAAAGTGGATATGGTAAGATTTAAAATATGTGGTTGAATGGCTAACAAAAAGTGAATATGGTAAGGTTTAAATAAAATTGTGGTAAAATGGCTTATGCAAGCAACCCTATTAATAAATTCAGTATTAATACTAATAGGTTATATAGTTCAACATTCATTTTCAATTTGTAAAACATTCATTTAAGATTAAAAAAAACACCCAAAGCAAAAAAAAAAAAAAAAAAACAACAAACAAAATCATTTTCAATTGTTTTTTAAAACCAGACAAATTCATTTAAGATTAAAAAAAACATCCAAAGCAAATATCAAACATGGTGCTATCTGAGCTCTGAGCTCTAACCTTGGTCTTATTTTTGTTCGAATTATAATTAATTAAAGTAGAAATAACTAACCAACTTAAAAAAGTTATCATAAGTGCAGGTAACTTGAAATTAAGGCTTTTTACACTTTAGATGGTTTAGAGAAACAATCCTACAACATAGTCGATATTTTAAGAGTTCAATTTTAAAATACTCTATAGTTAATCCTGCATTCATATTATTCACGGATAAATATGAATTTAACTCGTTAAAGTACAAAGTTAATTTTGTTCATCATTGTAATATTTCATTTTTTAATTAGCTCTTCATCCAGCCGCTCACAAAGAGAATCTAAAATCTTTAAAACATGACAAAAATTTACAAGTAAAAATTCACTAATTTGTTTATGAACTCTCAACTTTCATAGATACAATAAAATTGAAATCAACATAAAATGATTGAGAGTAATATTATTATTGAGTCACCGTGAATTACATTATCAAACACAATAAAAAACAATTATAAAAATATTTATATTTATTGAATTATAAAATAAAATTAAAAAAAAAAAGAAAAAAAAAAAAGTAGGCAATGAAAAAAAGTCACTAAATTTAGTCTTTTAAGAGTCCTTTGTTATCTTTGATATATTTAAATTCATAAAAGTTGACTATTTTATTAGATAAAAAATGAATTTGATTTCTATCAAAATCTAAAATTTAATTTATCTAGTACATTCATAAATGAAAAAAAAAAATTGAATAAATAAAAATTATTATTCGTAGTATAACAATTTAATTTATCTCATCTTATTAGTATTTCAAGATGCAATTGAGATATAATCTCAAAAAAATATGCAATTGAGATATTGTTTTATTGACCGATGAGTAAAAAACTTATTAGAGATATAATCAAACAAAATAAATAAAATAAAGTAACTGAACCAAATGTGTGGAGGATTGGAAGAGTTTTCATTATTTTAAATAAAGTAAACAAAATTTTACTGTGAATAAAGCTGCTCTGCCCTTACCATCATTTTTTGTTGGTTTGTTTTGGAGTATTTGGGGATTCTTTTTTATGTATATAATAGTTTGTTGTTCTTTTTCATTATTGCTACCATACAACTTTTTTCATTTTTTATGTTTTACTTCAGCCTTTTATATTATATATATTGTTAAACTTTTTCATTCTTTTTTATGTTTTACTAAATTGAGAATTGTGATTCTTTGCCTTGTCATATAGTTTATTTTATTCAGGT
>JBBMEF010000003.1:11390175-11403259 GCA_037832685.1 Sicyos baderoa
TGCAAATATTTTCAAAAAGTTGCTATTTACTCAATTTTTTTATCTTATTGTAATATACATGCAAATTCCCCTTTTAATTATAGCTAATGTTTGAGTGTTTTTTTTTTTTTACATATTCCAATCCTGCCCGAATTTCTTAAAAGAAAAGTTGTAATTCGTGTTTTTTTTATAATAATTATGGATGAAAAATTCTCAAACAAATATTATATACCCTTTTGAAAATAAGTAAATAAATAAATAAATAACTACAGAGCCACCAACACAGTGCACAGAGCGCAGACAAGGTCTGTTACAAAACAGAGAGAGGAGAAGAAGAAGAAGAAAAGTATTTCGCAAAATCACAATTCCCAACCTGAATCTCAAAGAAATTCGGAGACACTGATTTCAATTTCCCTTTAAAAAACCCAAAAAAACTTCACTCTCAATCTTTTCCTCTGTTTTTTTACACATTTCTCTGTTCTTGATCTTGTTATGGATTGTTGGTCCCTTTCTCTCCCTCTCGACGACGAGTTCGAGAAGCTCGTCAATCGTATGAACCCTCCCAGGTCTCTTTTTCCCCTTTAATCTTCCATTTCCATCATGGGTTTCTTTCCCCTGTTTCTTCTCTAAAATGGGTTTCGTTTTTCAGGGTCACCATTGATAACGATTCCAGTTCCAAAGCCACTCTCATTAAGGTATTTAACTTCGATTCTGTTTCCGTATGGGTTTTTTAGGGTTCTTATTGGGTTTCTCTGCGGTTCATTCTCAGGTTGATTCTGCTAATAAGCGAGGGAGTTTGATGGAAGTTGTTCAGGTTCTTAATGATTTGAATCTCATTATTCGACGCGCTTACATTTCTTCTGATGGTGGCTGGTTCATGGATGGTGAGTTTTCATGGATTGGGAAAAAGGGTTTTCGATTTTCAGAACATTTATTCGTTTTTTTTTTTTTTTTTTTTTTGCTTTTAGTGTTCCATGTTACGGATCAACGTGGAAACAAGCTCTCTGGAAATGATGTTGCTGAGCGCATTCAACAGGTGGATTTTTATGCTTTGTTGCGCTCATCCGTACAGTTTTTCTTGAGTTTTTAGGACTATATTTCTAATGTTTCCTCTGGAATTATGAAGAAATATGAGAATTGGGAAGAATTTAGTTTGATTTTGCTCTCTGTTCTTCACTCTTTTAGAGTTCCACAATTTTGATTTGCATATATTTGGTTTGCTTGCTTTGTTGCTGAAATGGCTTGAATTATGTTGTGTTACAATTACGTGGTCGGGTCTCGCTGCCCTTGCCCCGTTTGACCAAATAAAATAGTTTCTCTCTACGTGGACGTAGCTAATACACCAATGTTAGTCTAACTACGTAAATTGTTGTGTTTTTTGTCTTTATGTTCTCTTTAATTCTGGATTGCTGTTCCTAAATTTGTAGATTTTGGCTAACTTTTCATCAAGGAGCAGCGAAGTTTTGAGGAAAAGATGAACTCAATGTGTGTTCCATTAATAAGCATTTGTAATGACTTGTTGACATAATTTGTATGTTAGTTGATTGAAGAAATTTGCAACTGTGTTGTTGTTTGTGCTTATAGATGGAATTTGTTGTTGCAGTCCCTCGGGCCAAGGGCGTACCGGTCCTTGAGGAGATCGGTCGATATTCAAGCTGCCGAGGAACATACAGCCATTGAATTGACCGGAAGAGATAGGCCTGGTTTGCTTTCTGAGGTTTTTGCTGTTCTAGCAGACCTCAAATGCAATGTGGTAGCTGCAGAAGTTTGGACTCATAATTCAAGAATGGCGTCTGTTGTCTACATTACCGACAATGCGACGGGGTTGCCTATCGATGATCCCGACCGACTTGATAAGATAAAGCAGCTTCTCCTCTATGTCTTGAAAGGGCATCGAGATAAGCGCAGTGCAAACACTGCTGTATCTGTTGGTTCTACACACAAGGAAAGGAGACTCCACCAAATGATGTATGCAGACCGTGATTACGACCGAGATGATTTGGACTGTGGCTCGACAAGTGATCAGAGGAAACCCCTCGTAACTGTCGAGAACTGCACTCATAAGGGATACACCGTCGTGAACTTGAGGTCTCCCGACCGTCCGAAGTTGCTTTTTGATACAGTTTGCACACTAACAGATATGCAGTATGTAGTGTACCATGCTACTGTCATTGCTGAAGGACCTGAGGCTTCTCAGGTAACTTCTTATCAATTCGTGCCCCTTACCGATGTTTCGCGATGCATTTGATGTAGCTCGGTTTTGTTAAATTGTCCTACACGTATAGCCGAAACTCATCTGACTACAAATTTGTCGAGCAGGAGATTTATATCAGGCATATGGATGGGAGTCCTATTAGTTCTGAAGCAGAGAGGCAAAGAGTAATCCATTGCTTAGAGGCTGCCATTCGAAGGCGAAACTCCGAGGTGATAAACGATGTCGATTAACATTTCTTGCCTTCGATTTTTATTCTCATTTGGAGTCTCAATTGTTTCTTAATACTCAGGGTATAAGGCTAGAGCTATGCAGCGATGACAGGGCAGGACTCCTTTCGAATGTGACTCGAATCTTTAGAGAAAATGGTCTTTCGGTCGCTCGAGCTGAAGTTACGACTCGAGGTTCTCAGGCTGTCAATGTGTTCTATGTAACTGATTCATCTGGGAATCCAGTGAAGAGCGAGATGATTGAAGCAGTTCGAAAAGAGATAGGCCTCACTATTCTCCATGTCAAGGACGACGAATTCAGCACGAAATCTCCATCCCCAGAAAGTAGTAGATTTTCGCTCGGTTATCTTTTTCGATCTGGATCAGAGAAGTTTCTTTATAACTTGGGGTTGACAAAGTCATGTTCTTGAGGAAATTGGTTGATTGAAATGTTGGGAATCTCCTTGTGAATAAATGAGCTTTAGAAAGTGCTCAAAATTATAACACAGTTTAGGTCAATCCCTTTGTTGACATTTGCAAAATCAATTTCAACTTGTACAGTATTGTTATTCATCATGTATATGAATTTACAATTCCATCCCTTTCTCTAAATATCTTGTATCATATCAAACCAAACATTTATTTCTCAGTATCATTAATCAAATGGCTAATGTTTTAATACCTTAAATGTTTATTCTTAACTGATTTATCGGCCTATCTTTAAATATGAGATGAGACGCCAAAAAGCATATCTTAGCTAACCTAAAATATATGTTTGTTTGTGCCAACAATCTAGTGACATCTTGAACAACCTACTATCCCAAAAATTTCATTGAATCAATTTTGTGATTAAAATAAAGTCATGTGTTCAAACTCTCCCTTCTAAATATCGATGAACTAACCGATAGAAAATGACATGTATTGCTTATTTATATTTCTTGATGTTGAAAAAAAATCACCTCACCTATTTGAGTGACTTGTTTGTAAGAATTTTGATATGGGTGTTTGCTTTATGGTGGAATTGGATTGTGGGTGCATTGTGACAAAGCTTGCAATTAAATGAAAGGTTTCATCACTTCAAAAAAAGTTCAAAAGTTTCTATAAAAATGGTAGAATTAAACCAAGACCATTCATTTTGAATCTAATGCATTTTGGATAATATTTTTGTATAAAAAAAGTGAAGATGTAAGTAAATTGGAATGACTATAGAGAGATTGGAGCATTGGTTTGATTCCATATATAACTTCAACCCACTTGGAAGAAAAGAGAAGAAAAAAAAACTGAATTGGAGAATTTTTGTAAAATTTTGATGGTTGAGATTACTCACATTGTTTTGGAATCTTCAAATATAAATCAAAACAAACCCATTGTATGTCATTCTAGAGGAACCAATTGTCACCATCACAACTTTCTATGTAACCAAAATTCTTTTGCAAATATATTTTTTTAAGGAAGAAACACAACAAAGGCTTATTTTTATTAATGTGATTAACTTCTAAAATTTTATGGAGTCTGTAGAGGAAAAGGCCTCAAAGAGAAAATAAAAAAATATATTGTTTTTATTTATATTTAAAAAAAAACCAATAGTATTTTGAGAAAATATTCGTAATATATAATCTTTTGGTTATCAAATTATATATCACGTAAGTTGAGTACTATTAATAGGGTAAAAATGTTTCAATCTTCTCTAAGTTCACTTACCTCCACAACTTTATTAGTTTGTTTTAGTTCTTGTGTTCGTAACAATTTGATTATAAATTTACGATAATTAAAAAATGCTCAAATTTTCAATGATAAGCTTGATTATTAAAAATAGCACGCTTATATATATATATATATATATATATATATACTCCTAAATAAAATAAAATAAACAAAAGAAGAAGAAGAAAATTAAAAAATAAAACAAAATAAAGGTTGAATTAAAAAAATAAAATAAAAACCGAAGAAGAAGAAAATTAAGGTTGAGGTATACTTATGGTCCTATACTTTTGATATTTATAGTGTATAATTTTCATATTTTTGTAGGGGAAAATTCAATGTATACTCCTAAATTATAGTAAAAAATGTAAATAGTTGAGTAAAATTTCTTTGCAATGAGTAAGAAATTTGAATTTGATCATGTGTGTAACAACGACATGTCGAATAAATGAACCGACAGAATCCAACATTGACGCACCGTTCTCTTTTGGAATTTCACGTTCCTTTTCATTATTCCTCTCCTCACAATTTTCAGTGTAATGGTTAAATTATACCTAATATTTTGAGAATTTGAAAATTCAAACTTATTGATGATATATGTCAATTATCACTAGACTAAACTTTTCTAATTTATTTGTAAATGTTTAAAGAAATTACAAATATCTCAAATTATTCTCACAAAAACCCTAATTCTTCAATTTTTGGAGCATTTGAGATATAAAATATTAGGTATTTAACTCTCAACTTTATAGAAATTTATGGCTATAGTCTTGTACCAAATATCTGTTCTATCTCTTAATTATCTTTAATTCAGATCACAATAATTAGTATTTTACTCTTATTTGTTTAAGAGTACTGATACCTTTTATATAGGGTTTATAGTCCCTTTCTCTCAATTTGTACTTAAAATAAATAAATAAACTTTTTTTTTTGTTTATTTCAAAACAAAAAACTTCTTTTCAATCTTTCTTTTTATAGAATAAGAGATTTAGTAAACTTCTATATTCTGCTAGCAAGAACCGTAGTTCACCATGAATGTATACCGAAGGTGGTGCGATTGGTTATTTGGTTTGGTATTAATCTATTTTCGCAGGCTGTTCGAGTGCGAAAAATGTTAGACAATCACTTTGTGAAGCTTAACAAAAAATATATGGTCTCCCCAAACTATCAGCTCTACAATGTCAGAACCCAAAAAAGATTTACTCGAGCGACAAAAAGAAAGCGTCAAGATTCTCGAACAGAGTTCTTTAAGGCAGCCTCTTTATTTCTGTCAAAAAAAATAACAAAAGGCTGCACCTGGGATGACATCCTTGCATAATAATGCTCACAACCAACACCCTAATTTCAAATAAAATCCCGCTTCCTGAGCTCAATCTCATCAAACAATACATTTTACAAGCAAAAAGACTCGAAGAAACATTAATAAAAGTAAGATTGGCTAATCAAAAAGATAAACTGGGTATGGTAAATTTAGGCGATTGGAAGCTCGCCGCAGTCACTGATGACGACCTTCTTCAACGGGCGGTCTCCACGGTCTGTTTCTTGCGACTCAATTAGCTTGACAATGTCGAACCCTTCCAGGACTTGCCCAAAAACCACATGCCTCTGATCCAGCCATGGCGTCTAACATAAATCAAATTGATGCAAAAATAAGAATTTGGCAAACCAAATAACACAAACAGCTATTTCACGTAGTAAAAGAATGCGGTAGAAAGTGCCCCGTTTAAAATGCAACCGAATTAGTGTGGACGCAATTGGATTTGCAACCAGAAAGAAAGCTATTGAGATAGAATAGAAGTGAATGTGTTACAACCAAAAATGAACACATCTCAACTAAATGAGCTAATATAATCCCTAAACGGCTGCACACAACCTGGAATATCGAACACACCAATAGATATTGTGTCAAACTAGAAATGCATTGCTAAATAGAAACTTTTGCTAAAGTTCTAAGGTTTAAATCTCTATCCAAGTCATGTTGAACATTAGTTATTTCATTTTATGGTCAATAAAATTATATGAAACCCAAACCAGCAGCTAATAAACATATATTTCCCAAGGGGCGGCCTCATCGGTAGAGACTTGAGTCTCCAAGGTATTGCTCCCTTGGAGGTTTCATGTTTGAAACTCATGAGTAAGCTTAATTGGAAAGTCCCTTATTGCCTATAGGGTCCATGCCTTGAGATGGGCGCTCGTGCTGCCGGGTATGTAATCCAATTCCCAGTCAACAAAAATAAAGTGTTTGGTAGATTGCATTCACAAAAGGAGGGGAAAAAAAAGGGTGCTTTTTTGCCCTCAAGCAAACCATTGCAGTGTCAAGGAATTCAACTAGGCATTATAAATCTATATGCTAACCGCTTGCTAGAATATCAATATAAACACAGTACCTTGACAGTGCATATGAAAAACTGACTTCCATTAGTGTTTGGACCTGCATTTGCCATGCTGACAACTCCTGGTCCAGTATGAATCACTGCAAAAAAGAATTCAGTACCAGAGTTAGTTAGAGGGGAGACTAAACACATAAAACATAGCCTTTCATTGAATGATAGCTCAATTCTTAGTAAATATATTCTTCTCCGCCCACTCATATTCTTTCCTTTATCCATGGAAGTCATTACAAAATAATAATAATACAAGTTAAATATTTAATAATACATGGGCAAGGTGTGATACAATGTAATAAAGAAGAAACCATCTATCATCAATGTGGCAACTTTAGGCCAATAATGCAAATAGTCAAATCATTTCTCAACAACCCTGTGGTGTACAAAAAAGAAAAAGGCTTCTTTGGCTAAAAGAAGAAATCTTGGTAGTTCTTTACAGAAGCATATGACAGGAAGCAGAACTGTAGTATGAGCGGTACAGGATTTAACTTACAGTTAAAGTTTTCATCTTTAAATGTTCGACCATATATGCTTTTACCCCCAGTGCCCTGAAAAGTGCAAGAATTTGTTATCTAATCAATCAAAATAATACATCCAGTTAATAAATAAACTCCTTGAAATAATGGAAAACTCAAAAAATATATTTTAAGGCCCTGCCATCAAATAATATATGGTGACAAGATATATATCTTATTGATGTAATGTAATCGTGAATTGTGATTATAGATGAGGGCTACTGCCCGACATACATACAGCCTTTAGAGTTAAAACCGCCTCATAGAATGTTTGGGCCTCCTAGATATGCAATAACCAACCGAGTACAAAAACAATTTGGACATAATGGTGTCTTACATACATCTTGACTATTCTCACGGGACAAGAGTCTGAATCTACTACATTTGATTGTCAAGGTAACTCACAGAAAAAATAATACATAGATAGATGACAAGCTTAGAACTCATAATCTCTAAACACTTAATGATTTAGAGTATGATGTGTATATTGCAAACAAGAACATAATACAATTGGCAATAGATGTAAGTGTGTGTCTACTCTACTGTCTATGACTAAGGTCATGGGGTTCGAATCCTCCACACCCAATTATTGTTGAACTCAAAAATGGCATATGTTTATTATGTGTGTGAAACTTACAAGAAAATGGAGATTCTTAATCCAGAGTGAAGAACATGAATAAAAAAAGAACAATAGAGATGGAGAGACATAAGAGAGCACAGCACTCACATTTCCCTTGTCAAAGTCGCCCCCTTGTATCATGAAATCCTTGATTACGCGATGGAACGCAGAGCCTTTGAATCCAAAGCCCTTCTCTCCTGATAAAGTTAGAGTAAAGTTGGTTGTTACATACATCCAAACGCAGAGCCTTCGTATGGAGAAAATAGAATAGAATAGAATAGAATAGAATAGAATACCAGTGCAAAGAGCACGGAAGTTCTCAGCGGTTTTGGGGACATCATCCCCAAACAATCCAATCACAACCCTCCCAGCAAGCTTCCCTACTGGATTCCCAATGCTCACATCGAAATACACCTTGTTCGTAACTTTCGCTTGCGGAGGCGCGGCCTAAAATCAAAGGAAAAAGAACCAATACATTTTGGTGTGTTATGAATCAAGAATTAAAGCAAAATAAGAGAGATGTTAGAATTAGGGTTTGTAACCTCGGCAGCGGCACGGACGGAGCAAGGGCGAGCAGTGGTGGAGGAGAGCGGAGAGAAGGAGGTTGTGAGAGAGGGAAAATGCAAGGAACCGGACCGGAAAGTGGAGGACGGCAATTGAACCCTAAGGGATGAAGCAGAAGCAGAAGCAGCTCCTCTGGTGTTGGAAGGGGAAAGCACGCCGCCAAGCTTGGACTGCAAAACCCAAAACAAAATCAATGGAAGACGATGATGATGAAATCATGGAGGTTACACGGGAAAGGGAAAAGGGAGAGTTTACCAGAGGCGTAGTAGCCAAAGAAACCGCCATGGAGGATATGGAAATGTGTTGCAGAGAAGAGAAATACGATAAGCCTAACCAAAAACACTGTTTCCTATAAGAACCCAATGCCAAGGCCATTCTCGGTATAACCAAATTTCCCCATTACTTCCACAACATTAATTTTTTTAATATTTGAGGGCTCTTTTCTTTTGCATAACTACCCAAATTTAAAAACTTAATTATATAAATACCAAATTTTTAAACTATTATCAAATTAATTCAAGCATTTAAAGTATAGAAAAAAATTTAATTAAGAAAACACTTAGATACCCTTACTTTATTATTTAAAACAACGAAATTATTTTTAATATTTAGGAATTTTTTTCCAAATCCCTAAATTATCTCCAAATCATATTTCTACCTTTCATATCTTTCGCTTTCTCTTCTATTTTAATAGATTAGGGTTTTCTTTTTTCAAAATTTTAATAAATATTTCCCAAATCTCTATATTATAATACCTTGTTAATTGTTCGTATAAATCTAATCATACAATTATGTATCGTCTAAAATTATGTCGTATTATATAATACGTTTTTATATTTAGGAAAAAATATTCATGTTTTAATACTTTTAGACATACTAGATTTAGAGACCATATTGTTAAATATGCATGTATCGAACAAATATTTATGTTGTAATATTTTTAGACATATTGTATTATTAAATAGGTGTATTGAAATAATACGTTTTGACAATTGTTCGAATGAATATGATCATACTAGTCTGCATTGTTAAAATTATACAATATTATATAGAGTAATTGTGATAGATATTCACATTTTGAAACTTATTTTTAAAAATAATCCAAACTTCATACTAGTCTGCATTCGAAGAACATGGTGGTAAAATCTTCGACGACAATAGAGAAATACAATGTTGGTCAAAAGAGCTAAAACTAAGATGTAGGGAAAAACTTTGATAAATAAGTCGAATGAATTGAAGAAAGAAATAAAGAAAAAGATAAAAGAGGTCTTTGCATAACTAGCCAAATTTAAAAACTTTATTACATAGATAGCCAAATTTAAAATTATTATCAAATTAATTCAATCATTTAAAGTATAGAAAAAATCTTAATTAAGAAAAGACTTCAATGCCTTACTTTATCATTTAATACAACGAAACTATCTTTAATATTTAGGAAATTTTTTCCAAATCCCTAAATTATCTCCCCCACTTGCTAAAATCACATTTCCACCTTCCATATCTTTTGCTTTCTCTTCTATTTTAATAGATTAGAGTTTTCTTTTTCCAAAATTTTGAACGAAACGCTTAAATATTTCCTAAATCTCTATATTATAATATCTTGTTAACTGTTCCTATAAATCTGATCATAAAATGTTATTTCCATATTCCTTTCCAGGTTTAAAATACCATCCATATATCGAAAGAATGCGTAATAATTTTATTGTTTAGTTGTAAACTAGTTCAACACGAGCGCCACGGTTCGAACCTTGAAGAATCGGTATTGTAATCCGCAAATTATACTAAAAAAAATAATAATAAAAAACCATCCATATAATAGGGAAAGTTTTTCGGTGAAAAATTCTCAAGTAAAAGGAGTATTTTTTCTGGTGAAAAAGAATATACAGAAATATTTTAATCAATTGACAATTGAACTTCAAATTTGAATTCACGGTTTAGTTTTGTACATATTGTTTAGAGTATGGGCAGAAGATTTCATTTTGAAGTTGCCCCTTATTTAACAAAAAATGAAAAGAGAAAAAAATAAATATATGGAGTATGGGCAGAAGATTTCATTTTGAAGTTGCCCCTTATTTTGAAGTTGCCCCTTATTATAACTTAATGTATATGTTTTAAGATTAAGTATACGTACAACATCAATATATGGAGTCTCTAACTGGAATATTATCTCGCGCATGAATCGCATTACATAATATCCACACTCTACATCACCAACTTGTTGTGGACACTATGCACACAATGAAAAAAATAACTTAGTAAGATAGACATAAATTATTCATAAAATTAGATTACGAAAGCAGTAGAGCTACCTTGAGGCGTTTCCAAGTAAGATTCTTATAAGTGATGTCTTTAAATGCTCTACAAATAAATAAAAATGAATGCATTCTTAAACGATAATGATGCATCACATTGATAGGATTTGAAATCTACTTACCTTTTAAGTATTGTAGTTATGTCACGATTCAAGCGATTGCGTAATGAGTCAATGAAAAATGCACATCCCTTTGATAAATCCATGATTATTAATGACCAATGATATCTACAATCAGACAACAACATATTAAATTTTTAATATGTGATTAATAAATAAGAACACAACCATAAATTTCTAGGAAATTGATGAATCCTTACCTTGAGTTATATGGAAAGAGTAATGGTCGATTTGGATCTAGTTCTCTCAAGCGTCTAGACAGTTTGTTGACTTGCGATTCAACAGATAAATTTAAAGAAGATAGAGCACCAAAATCTAGAAAATGGTACTGCTTAGAGGTTTATTCACGTCTAGATGTTTTTCAAGAATCTGCACATGACATCAGAATTATAACTATTCATCAATTATTTTAGTACAATAAAATTCATAACACTTACATCATGTACGCATCAAGGCATGGATTGGCAACTGCGTGCATCTTAGAGAAACTACGCACATCATCCAATAAAATCCAACATTTGTGTTAAGTGCCAAACACATCCACAGGCACATTGATTTGGATCGATGAACGAACGAGCTCCAGCTCCCGCAACAAGCATTGTAAATCTATTGGTAGACTATGCACTATTGTGCTTGAGCATTTGTTCATGTTCTTCTGCAACTTTCTAGGGCTTCTATGAACCTTCTGTTGTATATTATATTAGTAAACCAATATTTACAATAATATCTAAGTATAAGAAAATAAATATTACCTTAGGACTACTGATAATTACTAGAAATCGAGGCCATAATATATGTGACCCTATTTCCTGTGACAATGTGTTTCTATATTCCTTGGATGGTATAGGCACTTCACTATCACCATTGAAAACAACGTCTATTGACACAAGAACATTATCTCCTGCACGATCCCAATCAAAAATTGTCCCACTAGCTACTATGTTTGACAGTGTTCCTATTGCTAGTTTACACGATGTGCCATCCTATATTCATGTTGAGACAGTTACTAAACATCAAATACAAACTAATAATTAAAAACTAGCCAGTCAAATACAAACTAATAATTAAAAACTAGCCAGTCAAATTAAAAACTAGCTAGCCAGTCAAATTAGACAGTGTTCCTATATTCACGATGTGCCATCCCAATAAAAAAAAAATGATTCTTACTTTTATATGCTCATCTTATTCTTTCCCTTTTTGCCTTTGTTTTCTTTTTTTTCGAGAAGACTCTTCACCTAAACATGAGATTAGATACTTTATTTCAAATATAACTATTCATATATATTTTCTAAGAGTTAAAGTAGTGTACCTTTGCTCCTGCCTTTCTAACTTTGACAGACTCAACTTCCGTTGTTTGATTATCACTAGAACATTCACCTTCAATAGGCGCTTTTTTATATTTTGCCAACTCGGCTTCTAAGTCCTTGATCTTCTCAACCATCATAGTTTTTTCTTTGTCATTATTCTCTTCATAGAATTGTTTCACTTTTCTTGGTTTGTGGAAATACTGGGTTTGAGTAATTCCCTTACCTACACATCGTACAATTCCATTGCGATCATTTGAACCTAGTGCTGTTGACAAAATATCCTCTTTCTTAGACGAACTACCTTCATCTTGGGTCTGCGATGCTATCAAATCATCCTTATATGATGAATATAAGTTTCAATGAGTCTACTTACTATACGATTTGCCACTTCTCTAGTTTGTTCACGAACTATTCGACCTTCTTTATTCATGAGCTTTCTTCCAGACATTGGATCGCTGAGTTCTATCCTACTCAGGTTCATTTTTTTTCTACAATAGAAGACTATAATTATATATCATCGGTAATAACTATCAAATCTCCATGGAAATCAAACTTACAATTTCCTCTTTAAAAATTGCATATCCTTTTCGTGACAGTCTATGCTCGTATTTATATTGTTCTCGTGTTTCTCGCTTTCGTTTGCTTAACACCTAAAATAAAAATACATGCATCAAAGTTAAACATTCACAAAAAATATTAATATAAATCCACTACAAAAAAAGAAGCCTATGGCGACGGAGATTTGCGTCGCCATAGGCTTCGTTTTCCGTCGCCATAGGCTATGGCGACGGAAAAATGTCCGTCGCGTGATGCGTCGCCATAGGTCCGTCGCGATAGCCTATGGCGACGGAAATTCTGCTTCCGTCGCCGTTGGCTATCTATGGCCACGTAGCTTCTGTCCGTCGCCATAGGCCTTCTATGGCGACGCAAGTGGATCCGTCGCCGAAGGTATTCTATGGCGACGCAAGAAGCTCCGTCGCCATAGGTTATCTATGGCGAAGGAAGCAGAATTTCCGTCGCCATAGATTATTTTATTTATTTTTTTTTTTTGCATTAAATTTTACAATTTACTATAATATTTTAGGTTGGTTTAAATGGTTGTAAATTCATAATTCAATGTTATAAATTCAAAACATCACAATAAAGTTCCATAATTCATG
>JBBMEF010000003.1:11403359-11463766 GCA_037832685.1 Sicyos baderoa
CCATTAAATATTAGCAAATTCATATCAAATATATATCTATTTTCCTACTTTAACTCTCAATTCTTGAGAGTTATCAATAATACATTATGGTGAGTATTATTTATATTGTATATTTAACCATAGATGCTAAATATTTTCAAATTTGCCTAGAACTGTAATTATTTTGTAAAATTGGACTATCCAATACAATTTCCTTTTTTTTTTTATGAGTTAATGTCATTTTTCTTTTATATAAACAATATTGAGAAAAGAGATTCGAACCCGTTAGTCATGATTACTAGGTCATACAAGATATTATCAAAGGTCAACACTATACTTCTAGTTCTCTTATTTTCAAACCTTTTTTATATATAAATATAATTGAAAGTTGATAATCCTAGTTGTGATAATTAGTATGTATGACTTAATAACTACAATGTTACAACTTCGAATCTCTCTTTCTAAATGTTAAGAGAATAAAAAAATAAAAGAGTCATCGTAAGTTGACCTAGTGATTTATGTTTTCAATTAATAATGGGTCACCTATTCACAAGAATTCATTTTAAAACAAGAGATAGAAAGAATACAAGAACATTAAACATCATCCTTAAAAAGAAAAGTGGAAAAAACAAAATGAAGAAACATAATAGTTGAAATGTCAAAATTGTGTGGAGTGATGTTGGGAAGTCGAGTGTATATATTTATCATGTGAACTTACTAATTAAAATACAAAGTATACAAATTTGTTTGTGTTACATATGAACAAAGACAACACAGTTCCAAATTTCTCAACTTATACTATAATTCTAATTTCTCGTGAACCATCATCACATCCTAAGATAGGGCCTCCAAAAAAAGTGTAAACAATAAAAAAAAATATATAAAATAATTTATATGAAAAGCAACCTTTTACTAGAAATTTGTAAATAACAAAAATTTGTGGGAGTCTAATAAAAATATGTCTCGTAACTTTAATCAATACAATAATTTTCAACTAAAAAACATTGAAATATAAGATTATAATAAAAAAAAAATTGCTATTGATAACAATTTTTAAGTCTTATATTATAATTATTGCATTTTTCTTAAAATATTTTGTTTGTAATAGATTCAGATTTTATATTAAAAAGTTGGGGACTTTTCATATATAACAAAAATGTGGTAAAAAATTGCATCTATAACACAAAATTGAAAATAATTGCACATATACCAAAATTTTGAGTGATTGAACTCAATCGAACTCAATCAATAACTAGTGATTGAACTCAATCAGTTGAGCTCAATCACTAGTTATTGATTGAGTTCGATTGAGTTCAATCACTCAAAATTTTGGTATAAACGAATTTTTGATAAAAATATGCTATAATTCTAATAGATGACCCTAAAATTAGTATGCATACCACATTTCCTAAAAAAATCTTATCTTTTCATTTGTTTGAGCGAACTGATTAAATATGTTATAGAATTGATTGAATATATCATCAAATTGATCGAATGTTACTAATTGAAAATGGAAGAAAAAAAAAACCTATAATTATTGTATAAAAAATGGTGGCATACAACAAATTCTAATATATATATATATATACCAAAAACCAAAATGGTTAAAAAGAGGCTTTATTTGTCAACTAAAACAAAACGAAAAACTCTGCGATAAAGACGACTAAAATGCCAAGTAGCAGATGTGGCTGCGGGCCCCACCTCTAGGACAGTGCTGCCCGTACTGCATTTTCTTTTTCATTCTTATATCATTATTTTTTCTTAAAAAAAATATAACATTCCTTCCCGAATTTAGTTTTAGAAATTATATTAAGAAGTTATGTCGAAAAGTTAAAAATTGAAAGGTATAATTAAAAACTTGTTTGAATGTAAATTTTTTTGGGAGAAAATAGAGTCAAAACCTTTTGAAGGTAAATTAAAAATTAATAGTTATTTTTAATAATTAAAAAAGAAATGATTAAAAATAATTGGTTAAAAATGATTTATTTTGATTGATTAGGAAGAAATGAAAATTAATAGTTAGAAAGAATTAAATAGTTATTAATGTATGATTAAAAATGAATGGTAAAAAATAAGAGTTATTTTTAAAAGTAAAAATGATGAGTAATTATTAAACACTTGTTTAGATATAGATTTTCAAAAAAGAATGATAAACCTTAAAATTAAATCTTACCTAAATATCCAAACAAACAGCTCCTAGATTAATTATTTTTAACTTATTAAATTAATATTTTTGTGCTTCAACTTTTAAGATTCATTTTGTTTTAGTCTTTTGTTGAAAAGTCTTTTTTTATTTCTTAAATTTAAATTTTATTTTTATTTTATTTTAGTCTAAATTTTTTTTAAATTCTAATTTTGAAATTTGTATATATATATTTTTTTAAAAATTGACTTTTATATTAAATTTAAAATTAATGTTATTTGAGATTGGTTTAATAGTATTAATCTTTTTATTAATACTGTTATTTCATATTTTATCTTAACTTTTGGCAAGTTTGAACCTTGAGTACCAAAAAAGTTGGAAAAGACTACATTGAACTCATCATGCAACACATAATTTAATTAGCTTAACTGTATTAATCCTTAATTTAATACGTCCTTGGTTATATGGGTAGAGTATGTACCCTGACATAGCAAAGATAATTACAAACTATGTAACCTCGTTTCGATAGCAGTCAATTTGCTCGTAATTTTGTCACGTCATGGTACGTAACAAGTTGTGTTGAACTAACTAAAAGATGGATAGAATGGTAGTTTTGCTTCGTTCGATTGCAACATCGTTGGTTTAATGTTACTTGATGGGAGTCTATCATGACACATCGACTATATCACAAATTATGTTATTTGGTCAAAATTTGGGAAGATCTTGTTAATAGGGATTGATGTGATAGGATATGTCAATCTTAACAAATAAGACAATCACATCTTTCTCTACACTTGCTCAACTTGGCTGGCTTCATATTCCATGGATACAAGGTTATCAAATACTAGAATCTATTTCTACATTTTAATATTACATAACCATAAAGAATATAGTTTAGTCCTAATCACTAATTAAGAAAAAAATATTCAATAAAAATCTAACTCTAGAATAAAATCTTTCAACTTTAAAGAATATATTATGTGTATTTATCCATTGAGGTAAATTTAATTACTATACTATCCTTGTTTACTCATTTACTTAATTAGATATTGTCAAAATGGACAATTATTTATATTTTCATATGTTACAAACAACAACTTCCATATAAAATTTTCCATTAAAATGAAAAAGAAAACTTGTTAAACCATTAGGCCCATAGGATTAACGAAACTTGAGGTTTCAAAAAAAAAAATAAAAGAAAAAACAAAATTTCTATACAAATTTTAGAAATTAAAAATATAATAGTTTAATCATTTGGTCATAGAAGGTATTGAGGTGCATAATGTGTAACTAAACAAAAGAAAATATAAATAATAATATTTAAAAAATAATTAAAATAAAAGCTATTTTTCCTAATTTTAAAAATCGTTTGTTTTTTTTAAACAAAATAATATTTATTTTTTTATTGAACCTATAAAATTTAAAATTAATATAAATATCATCGTATTAAACAATTTGTTATGTTACTAACGTTTTACTATTTGAGTTCAATTTTCACTCGAAATTTAATGGCTAAAAATGTATTTTTTATAGGGTTTTTTATTAAATTTATGGACGAAAAAATGACACACCCATACAAACATATAATTTAATGATGAAGATTTAATAGAAAGAAAAAACCTCCAATATCATTTTAAAGCCAACTTCAAAGAGTAAAATGCTTTCCAACCAACCTCACACTTCATAAATATATTTTTAAATAATTGAACCCAATAATTATAAATTAAATTCAAAACAACAAAAAACAAAAAAGATATGATTTGGAAATTCATATCAAATATCATTATCCCTAATTAATATATATATATATATATTAAATAAATAAATAGAAAAACTATTGAGCCACCTCAAGAGGCAACAACACACACAGCACAGAAAGCACAAAAGGTCAGTCTCAACTTTCAAAAACCACAGAAAAGAAAGAGAGAAATTGAAAACCAAAAACCAAAAACCAAAAACAGAGAATCTCAGATTTATAAAAACCTACATATCTCTCAAACAAATTCGGAAAATTCATTTCTTCAATCTTCATCTTCAAATGGATTGTTGGTCCCTTTCTCCTTCAAACGACGACGAATTCGAAAAGCTCGTCAATCGAATGAACCCTCCCAGGTTTTCAATCCTTCGATTTCCTCTAATGGGTTTTTCATTTCTCCCCTGTTTCTTCTCTGTAATGGGTTTCGTTTTTCAGGGTCGCCATTGATAACGATTCAAGCTCTAAAGCCACTCTCATTAAGGTATTTGTGAACCCTTTTTTCAATTTGTAAATTGATCGTGGATTTGGGCTCTAATCGGTTGATTTTTCAGGTTGATAGTGCGAATAAGCGAGGGAGTTTGTTGGAAGTTGTTCAAGTTCTTAATGATTTGAATCTTATAATTAGACGGGCTTACATTTCTTCTGATGGCGAGTGGTTCATGGATGGTGATTTTTCTTTGCCCTTTTTCTTTTTTAATTATTGGATTTGGGAAATGGGTTTTTGATTTTTGGAATGATTGTTCACTGTTTTGAATTTTGATTCTGTTTTTTAGTGTTTCATGTGACGGATCAACGTGGGAATAAGTTATCTGAAAATGATGTTGCTGAGCGGATTCAACAGGTGAATTTCATTGGAATTTTGGAAAGTGGGTTCTGATTTTTTATTGGTTTTTCATAGGAATTTTGTTTGATTTGCATATATTTGGTATTTGTTTGATTTGAAAAGATGAACTGAATGTGTGCTCAAACAAGGCTGATTAATGAGAATTTGTAATGATTTTTTTGACATTGTTTGTATGCTGGTTGTAAGATTGTATAAGGTGTTGTGTTTGTGCTTATGATTGAATTTTTGTTGTTTTAGTCGCTCGGGCCGAGGGCTTTGAGCTTCCGGTCGTTGAGGAGATCGGTCGGTGTTCAAGCTGCGGAGGAACATACAACCATTGAATTGACTGGAAGAGATAGGCCTGGTTTGCTCTCTGAGGTTTTTGCTGTTCTTACAGACCTCAAATGCAATGTGGTAGCTGCAGAAGTTTGGACTCATAATTCGAGAATGGCGTCCGTTGTCTATATCACCGACGAGGCTACTGGGTTCCCAATCGATCACCCCGACCGGCTTTGTAAGATTAAGCAGCTTCTCCTCTACATCTTGAAAGGGGATCGAGATAAGCGCAGCGCCAACACAGCTGTTTCTGTTGGTTCTACTCACAAGGAAAGGAGGCTGCACCAAATGATGTATGCAGACCGTGATTACGACCGAGACAATTTGGACTGTGGCTCAACAAGTGATCGGAGGAAACCCCTCGTGACAGTAGAGAATTGCACTGACAAGGGATATACCGTCGTGAACTTGAGGTCTCGTGACCGGCCAAAGTTGCTGTTTGATACAGTTTGCACACTTACAGATATGCAGTATGTAGTGTACCATGCTACTGTCATTGCTGAAGGACCAGAGGCTTCTCAGGTAACTTATCTATCCATGGCCTTTTCCGGCATTTCGTTAAATTGTCGATAACGCGAATCCCAAACTCATTCGACTATACGTTTGTTGAGCAGGAGTACTATATCAGGCATATGGATGGAAGTCCTATTAGTTCTGAAGCAGAGAGGCAGAGAGTAATCCATTGCTTAGAGGCTGCAATTCGAAGGCGAAACTCCGAGGTGATAAACGATGTCGTTTTACATTCCTTGCGTAAGATTTTTGTTATCGATTTTCGAGTCTAATGTGATTATGTGCTGCTAAATACTCAGGGTATAAGGCTAGAACTTTGCAGCGATGACAGAGTTGGACTCCTTTCCGATGTGACTCGAATCTTTAGAGAAAACGGCCTTTCGGTCACTCGAGCTGAAGTTACCACCCGAGGTTCTCAAGCTTTCAATGTGTTCTATGTAACCGATTCATCTGGGAATCCAGTCAAGAGCGAGATGATCGAAGCAGTTCGAAAAGAGATTGGCCTCTCTATACTCCATGTCAAAGACGACGAATTCTGCACGAAAACTCCATCCCCAGAAAGCAGTAGATTTTCGCTCGGTAATCTTTTTCGATCTAGATCAGAGAAGTTTCTTTATAACTTGGGGTTGATAAAGTCATGTTCTTGAGGAAATTGGTTTAGTGAAATCTCCTTGTGAATAAATGGCCTTAGAAAGTGCTCATAATTATAACACAGTTTAGATCAATCCTTTATTGATCTTTGCAAGTTCATTTTCAACTTGTACAGTACTCTATTCTATTCATCATGTATATCAATTTGCAATTCCACTTTTTTTTTAATTGCTCTAAATATCTTGCAAATATCAATGCATCATACCAAAGCAGAGATCTTTTTTAGTATCATTAATTAAGTGGCTTATGCTTTAATGCCTAAATATGAAATGGAACATAATTAAAATATATTATATTCCATTAACAACAATCAAACCTTTGTAGTAAGAAAAATAAGAATGATGTTTGGGTGTTGAAATAATTATTTAAAGAATCGTTACATGTGCTTATGGGAGAGAATAATTATGGTAAACAAAATATTGATTATGTGAGAATGTAAAATAATTATAGAGAATGAAATTATGAAAAAATGAATAGTGATTATGGGGAAACTAATAGTGAATATTAGAGAATAATTATCGAGTGGTTCAAACATAAGTAAGAAGAGTTATTCATATCTCTCTATTTTGATCTCATTCTCTCAAACAATTCCTAGATCTTCTTTGATATTTTAAAATTTAATTAAAATATGTTTGAATAAAAAGTAGATCTCCTATTTACTGAAATATTCAATTAAAATATGTTTGAATAAAAAGTAGATCTCCTATTTACTAGCATTGTGAAATATAATAATAGTAATAATAATAATAACCCAATCTATTTGTTAGGGGTGTTTACTTTACGGTGGAAATTTGATTGTAAGTGCATATTGACAAGGCTTGCAATAAATTGAAAGGTTTCCTAAAAAAAAGGTATGGCCATTCATTTTGAATCTAATGTTTGAAAATATAGAGTTAATAAGTAAATTTGAATGACTATAGAGAGATTTGGAGCCTATGTGTACTTGATAAAATCCCATAAAAACTTCAACCCACTTGGAAGAAGAAAAAAAAGAAGGGGAAAGAAGATACTTTTTTGTAAAAAATTTAATGGTTGAGATTAGTCAATAGTGTTTTGGAATCTTAATATAAAAATAAAATAAACCCATTATATGTCATTCTAGGAGAACCAATTGTCACCATCATAACTTTCTTTGAAACACATATTCTCTTCCAAATATACTTTATAAAGAAAGAACAAAAAAATAATAATAATAATAATAATAATAATAATAAAACTTTTGTTAATGTGGTTAACTTCTAAATTTTGAAAGGCTATGTGATGGAATAATGAATATTGTTTTTAATATGAGTTAGGTGAGAGTGTAATATTAGTTTTTTAGCCCCTTAGTTTTTTTATTTTTAGTTCGTTTAACCCAAAATTGAATCTTAATTAATATGTTTTGACCCTAATAAAGTTTGTTTTCAATAAAAAAAAAAACAATGAATTTTAGTTTAAATTTTCAATGATAAGTTTGAATAAAGAGAAAGACACATGTAAAATATGGGCAAAAAGTAAAGTCAAAATCCCTAATGATTCATTTGTTTAATTACTTTTAACTAAAGTACCTATAGGATCAATTAGAATAAGATTTTATTGTCGAAAACTCAATCCTTACATTCTTTTTATAAAGTACACAAAAATTTAATCACTACCAAAACTAAAATGATGCAAGAGCCAAATTGCATTGTTCAATTTTTGAGCTAAAAACTCTATAAACACTTAATACATAAACATGGTTGTTTTTGGAAAATACATAGACATGGGTGTAAGAGTCCATGAAATTGAATATACATTCTAATAACAATAATCATCTAATGAATGTGTAACTATGCAATCATACAAATATCATTTTTCTTAATTCAATTTTAGTTTTGGGATACTCTACATTTTTTTCTTTTACTTTTTTTAAAATATTTTCATTAAGTTCTTAAACTTTTAAATATTAATATTTTGGAATTTAATTTTTTAATAAAAAAGTATTTGTTATTCAACCAACTTTCCTTTAATTATGTCAAAATGAGTTTAGCTCAACATGAATGTAACAACCACGTTATCCATGATTTTTTTTCCTTTTTTTGAGTACATATTTAGTAGGAGGAGGGGATAAGTACCGATTCTTGGGATCGAATCTGTGATGGTGATGTTAAACGGGTTTACAACTAAACAATAAAATTATTGCGCCACTGATTCATTTGGTACGTTATTCATGGTTCTAGTCCCTCAATCCTCTATATAATCAAAATAAATCATTTAGTTATTAAAAATTTAAAACGCATTGCCTAATATAAAATTCTTAAAAGTTTATATGAACATATCTTATACAAAATCAAAGACTAAACTTTGTAATTTAAACTTAATTTTAAGTATTTCTTTTTTGAAGAAAGGTTCTAAAATAATTCTATTTCTAAAGTTTTTTCTTTATTTGTTACCATATATGGCATATTTTAGAATGGACAAACACTTTTTAGTCTTCTAAAATTGCTTAAAGAAGCAATGGCAACACACATTTCAAGGGAATAAAGAGGATGTTATTCAAAGTTCTATTAAATAACCTTTTTCTTTAAACATGGCACAAATTCTAATGAATTGTTTATACAAAATTCATTATTCAACCACACATTTGAAGGTTTATAGACATCTCTCTCTATACATAAATAAATAAAAAGTTAAAAGTATGTCCACTTTTGATTTTTGTAGCACAATTTTTTTTTTAATATTAACGTAGGTTAAAAAATATATAACTATTTAACGAAAAGGTTGGTGGATTGTACCCTCTATGTAAGGTTTGTAGTCTCTCTCCCCTAATTTACACTAAATCGGTAGTACCCTCTATATAGAGTTTGTAGTCCCGTCCCCCAATTTATGCAAATCGGTATACATCTACTTAATTATTTTTAAACATCAATTTAAGATTATCAACATAATATTAGTACTGAAAAGGTCGATAACGTGTTGGTTTAATTGATTGGTTGTAATCTAATCTAATTCCATAGTCACGAACCCATTTCTGAAAAATCAATATTTAGTTCTCATATTATTTGAAAGTAATAATAGCTTTAGGTAGGGTTTGTAGTCATGATCCCAACTAAAAAAAAAGAAATCAACATAATATTTTTTTTCAAGTTAGTAATAACATTGGGTTGGTCGGTTCCGTCCAAATGTAATTTTAAATCAACCTATGACCTTTAGGTCGTTGGACATATATTTTTTTCTTACATTGAAGCTGATATAACCTCCACTGCCACTTCTAATCTTCTTGCTTTAAAAATTTAGATTCGAACCCATGACCTTTAGATCGTTGGACATATATTAATATCGTTGAGCAACGACTTATATTGTATTAATAATAAATCATATTTTATTAATGAGTATTAATAATATTGTATTGAACTGTATTTATGATCATGGATACGAATATTTTCGAATTTGACTATATTTATAATTATTTTGTTAGAAATAGACTAAACATTACAATTTCAAGTTTTTTTAAAACTTTATAATTAATCCAATCAAAACAAAATTAGCAAAGGTAGTAATTTGTTTCACATATTTTCTTACAATATTAATATTAATGAATATAATATAATATTAATGATTATAAATTCTTCACATAATTTAAAATTTGATACATTTTTAATTATTTTGTGAGAAGAATTCATCATACAAATTTTTAAGTTGAGTTGGATTAAGTTATTGTTATTATGTTTCAAATTAAAATATGAGAAGTTAATTTTTTTTTATCAAATTTGTTAGAATTTAATGACACTAAAACCTTAGAAATTGCATTTAGCATTTTAGCAAATTTAGTATTTGACAACAAAATCTCTAGTCAAATTAAGATGGTGTGTATTCAATGGGAAGATGATAGATTAAAAGTGCATCCACAAACAGAATCCAATGTGCAGATGATAGATAAGGCATAAAAACAGTATCAGAACCAATTTTAACAATATTTCATGTTTTCCCTTCCAACTCTATGAAGTTCTGTACAAAGGTTTGGTACTGAGCAGCACATAAATCTGTGTGGTATTTTTCGGGCACCAACTCGAATTTTCGGATCATTTACAACTGCGATACGAAAATAAAAAAAGAATGGGCATACATAATACCACCTGCACATGTTTTATTATGCAGCTGACCTCTAAAAGAAACCTTATATACAACAACTTACACAAGAAGAAACACAGAAAAACTGCACATTCTACAAAAATTGATGGCAAAAATCAAAGGAAAAAAAAAAATCAAATCAATTTCTATTTTTGCCTAATCTAATCGTCTAAGCGTTGAATTTCACCCATCATGATTCGGTTGCTCGTGACTTTGAAACCGAGTAGTGCCGGGTCTATTTGTCTCCCCTTCTTCCCTTTCTTTTTTCCACCCTTCCCACCCTGCATTCCATCAGATGGCTCTGAAACCCCGGTCGTGGTCGAATGGATTACTTCTTGTGGAGCTGTTTTCTTCAGCATGTCAATAAAAGAAGTCTCTGATACCTCGTTGTCGCTACAAGAAGAAGAGCGCCGAAAACGCATCTCTTTCTTCACAGCAGCCATGTTTTCTTGGTTCACCAAGATGGCAGTTGGGTCCGGTCTTCCTCCTAAAAGAGTAGTTTAGAATGATGAATCTCAAATTTAAAATCTGAATGAGTTGTAGGATTAAACGATATATATATTCTATGAGAAGGAGAAAAAATTGAAAAATGGATCTAAGAAGATAACAAAAAAGTTCACTTATTATTTACCATCTGAATTCTTCCCCCCTCTGACAACCGGATCACTAATCAGAACAGACAATCCATCCTGGGATGCCGAAGTGCGCGAGACTGGAGGGCGTTTCAATAAAGTATTATCTTTACTGTGAATGGTCACCCTGTCAGAAAAAAAAAACGAAATATATTTTTATAATAATTATTTCAAGGTAAAACAAGTTAAGAACAGTAGGTGTAACTTCAAATTTCCAAATCATGTAACATCATTCAAAGATCTCGAGTAAACAGATCAACACAACTGAAAGAAACTAACTAGTTTGTATGATGTTTGATTTTGTGAATACTTAATCTTTACATTTTTTTTTATTATACGTGACTGTCTGGACCAGCTTTCGCGCACCTCAGCTAGTTCACGGGACATACCACCTGACCCTACAACATTTGGATGTCAAAAAAATCCGTAGGAAATTAATTCCTAGGTAGTTGGCCACCATGAATTGAACTCATCACGTTATGCACCACAAGACCTTCTCTTTGAGACTAATTGAGCCACTCCATGATGGTTTACTTAATCTTTACATTACTTGAGTATAATTTTTTTTTTTTTTTTTTGATGTCCGTGACTGTCTGGGCCAGCTTGCGTGCACAAGCACACCTCGACTAATGTCACGGGGCATACCGTCTGACCCTACAACATTTGGATGCCAAGGAAACAGTCAGAGAACCTTAAAACATGTGATCACATATGTTTACCAAAAAAACAGTCAGAGAACCTTAAAACAACTTATCCAAGTAAGATATATATATATATATATATATAGTTTTTTTTTTATATCCGTGACTGTCTGGGCCAGCTTTCGAGCACCTCAACTATTGTCATAGGACATACTACCTGATCCTACAACATTTGGATGTCAAGGAAACCGTGAAAATTAATTCCTAGGTAAGTGGTCACCATGGATTGAACCCATCACCTTTATGCACCCCAATCTACTAAGATTCTCTCCTTAATGGCGACTTTGATCATTTTCTTTGACACTGTGGGTTGGTTGTGACGGGGTAGAATCAGTTTTTTTAAGGAATTTGGCTTTGTTATTTATGACAAGGCTAAAAGACAATAGGAGGGTCTTCCCATTTGGACCCTCGTTAAATTATATGCTTCTTCAACCTCTATTTCTGAGCCTTTTGTAATTTTATTTTTACTGAATTGGAGGCCATTTTTATAGGAGGGTCTCCCCATCTTTTTTTTGTGAGCTGTTATTTTTGTTTGCTTTCGTTCTTTTTCAATGAGAAATTGATTTATTATTTAAAAAAACACACACAAACAATTTTCCCACTCCTAAATAAAAACTTACATATCTTTAGGAATCTCTTCTGGGAATGTATTGGCCATCTTTTCATTGTGAAAGCCTGCATTTCCAAAAAGAAAACACGCACATAAGGTACCATCATCATAAACGATATTGGTAGAAAAAAAGGTTACTAAAAAAATGGAGAAAATGAAATATACCAGCAGAACCAAGAGAAGAATGGCGACTAAGAGAATGGGTATCCATTGAAAATTCCCCATGATCGGCAGATGCCCCTTGATCTACTAGCATGCTTTCTTGAATTTGAAAAGCTTGAGCTTTCATCAAACCCTCACCTTTCAATCCTCGAGCTCTACCCTCCTCGAAGACATCTTTATTCATAGAAAGGTTACCGACCATGCTGGAACTAGAACTGTTAATCGCCCCATTGGCACCAGCCAAAACTGATGTTCCCTTGATAACAGAGCCAGAATCCAACCTGTATTGGACCTTTTCATTGCTGGCCAAGCTGCCAGGATGCTCATCTTGCAATGGTTCATAATTAGAACCATAAGACCCCACTGAAAATGTGTTGTTCAAACCTCTTTCCTTTCCTGAATGAAGAATGAATGATTGATCAAGAGACCCTGATCCAGAATAGAGGCCAGATGATGCTTTATTGAACGATGCTCCATTTCCTACATCGGATTCGGTAGGTTGATGAACAGATTTCTGATTGAGAAGCTCCATTAATAGCTGCTTTGACTTCTCATCATTAAGCCCATCTGACATCCATAAAGTTGGATCTTCAGACACCATTTTAGCTTCCAACTCCCTTTTCTGTTGCTCAGCATTGATATGCAGTTGTTGAATACGAGACTCCATCCAATCATTTCCAAGTCGGTCATTTTTCTCAGACCAGCTGCCTTCAGTTCCATCAAAATGTGAAACATGAAATTGGTTATTGACTAGAGAGTGGTGAGGATTCTGTTGAATGGTGCCAGGTGCATACTGCCCCAATTGACCACCTGGTGGATTATGAGCACTGGATTCTTGCAATTCTAAAGCACGAGCACGAGCCATAGCATTAACAACATCCAGATTCATTCCCTGAGCAACATCAGGATATGATATTGATCTCTCAAGTGGAAGTGAAGAAGCCTCATAAAAACCTCTTAACCGATCTTGAAATGAAAGATTGCGCTCAAGGTGATTCAGCTGCTGCTCTACATGAGACTGCCTCTGTTGCTGCTGGTATAATTCATACCCAGAAGATGGTAAACGTTGTGCGCCAGCATGTCCTCTGAAAAACTGCTGATCAGCCTCATCCTCTTGCCAGATAGAACCACCAACATGTCTCTTGTCATCCATGTTGGCCCTTTGCCTTAATGCCATAGACAACTGTCTTGACTGTAGAATTTCCTGCTGGAGAGCTTGATGATCCAATGATTGCATATGTCCATGCTGAGCCAGAGATATTAGTTCAGACAAATCTCTTTGATGTTCTTGTTGTGGTGGGAAGTGACCAAACTTTGCTTTAATAAGCTGCTCAAAAGATGGATCAACAGATCTTTGTTGATGATGAGAATGTTGCTGTATCTCATGTAAAAGACGTTGATCCAGTATTGACTGATCAAAAGCATTATTGGCTCTAATTGGATCAATATGTGACTGCCCAAGGCCTGCATCATGCATTTGTCGACGCAACTGTTCAAGCAGCACCTGTTGGACTTGCGATTGATGTTGTTCCTGCAAAAGCTTTTGCTGCTGATGCAACTGCTGCTGCTGTAGTTGACGCTGTAACTGCATCTGCTGCTGCTGCTGTTGCTGAATCTGCTGCTGTTGCTGAATCTGCTGCTGCTGCTGTTGCATTTGAAGGTTCAATAGATGATCAAGATCCGGTGTACTTCTGTTAGCCAACAGCTGCTGCTGGTGAATAAGATTCCGTTGTTGCATATGATGATCTAAGGTAGCTTCATTAGAGTGAGACGACAAATTCCTCCGTTGAAGTGCCTGATGATATTGATGTGTCATGAGTTGATCTGCTAAATCAAACCTATTAGATTCTTGGTCTATACGCGGCAGAGAATGGGCGACATTCACATCCTGGTATACACTCTGGTCAGGATGCATACTTCTTCTGTAAACATCAAGCCAAGTTTCTGCATTGAGAGATGCTTCCGCCTTCCCAACTAATGGTCCAGTTCTTCCCATGCTTGAAGGAATGTTAACTGACTTAGCATGTTTTGAATTAGTGACTTCCACGGGTTTCATGTTCGTACTTTCCAGCTCAGACCATAGCAATCCAAAAGGGTGCAACTTATTTTCATTCTGAACAGGCACATTGCAATCAGTAAACTCATTCAGAAGAGAAGGTTTGGTGATGGAACTTGAAGAGATTGGAATTTGATAACCAGCAGTTCCAGGCCTTCCGGAAAACACAATTTCTGGAAAATAGAGGAATTATGACGAGTTTGTCAAAAAAATAAAGTAGCACATTAAGAAATGAGACAAATCAACATACAGAATACAACAAACCTTCATCCTGTGCAACAACATCATGAAAGCCTTGACCCTTGGAATGTAAATGAAATAGCGCTTCAGTCTCAGGCATTCCAGATGGAATCTGTTGATTGGAGTGGCTATGTAATTCAGCCCATGACCGATGAACCTCATTTGTTGTGGATGCATCATTCATATCAAACGCTTGATAAGGTAAATTAGTCTCCATAATTCCTCCTGAGGCACCAGACTGGCCCGAAAGAGATTTCGTATCAGCACAATCAACACTCCCCTCTCTAACTTTCAAATGTGGCATAACCACCCCCAACTCACTGAATGGTGTTCCTTCGGGGGCATCTGCCAAGCGAACAGGCAGGTCCAACCCAAAGAAACCTTGTTCATACCACAAAATGATGTCAGCCCCGATAAACGGCCCCTGAATAGCCCCTTGAGGATCAAGATAGAACAAACTCCACTCCTCAAATTTCACATCAGAACTTTTATTTGAATTCTGCTCCGAGAAGGGAATAAAGAAATTAGAACGAGGATCATCAGGGAGCTTGGATCTGACATCAAAAGAATTTGCATAGTCAATTTCATCAAAGTTATGGGACCTTCTTGGATCAGAATCTGCTCGCCCATTCACACCAACATTTAGCTGAGTAACAAGGCGTCCATCTCCAATCTCCATCCCACGTTGGGAAGCTGCTGTAGAAACTGTGTGGAACAATCCATCAGCGTTTGACATAGAAACGGCTGCACTGGACCTTTTTGACTCTTCCTTATGGCTGATATATTTACCTAATTCATAAAAATTGAAAATGCAAAAGTACTTTCAGTAACAGATGAACGCTAAGTGATTGCAAATTTGTAATCAGAAAATACAAAAAATTAAAAAAAAAAAAAAGATATGAAGGCTAACCATCCATAACATCTTCCATTGAAGGATAACTCCAAATGCTCCTGTCACTGGTATCTTGGAATGCATCATCATTTTTTACTTCTTGAGTGGCATTATCAATATCGTCATACGGAATTGCTGCATAGACAATCCATTTTGATAAGCACACTGATTATCCCTGATAACTAGATTAAGGAAATGTAGGGAGGGGTTTAGACAAACAAACTCATTACCTGCTACATTCTCAGATATTAAAGTTGAGTCCAGTCGAGTCTGATTTCTCTCTACAGAGTCTACATCTGCTGGAATAAATTTCAACAAAGATTAGTCCCTAGTTTAGTTTCTAAGAAGTTAACAGATGGACCAATACCACTGCTATCAAATAACAAATACCTAAACTACTTTCAGTTGGCTTCTCCTTTTTATGAGGAACGCATACAACCCCGCTATTTGTGATCTTTCCCTTCCATATTTCACCAAGAATAGACTGCATGATACAATTAACAGTCATGATCAGAATATTAATTAAAACTTATCAGTATATGTACTGCCATCCAACATCTCAAGAAATTCATTTGTTACCTCCTCCTCAGCATCCGGAGAAACAAAAGCTAATGGTTCTACAGCACTAGGTTGAGTCAGAGGTGGTAATTCATCCATATCATCAGGCAGAGCTGAGAATGATGGATCGATTTTCTGCCTCCTATATATGTCAAGAAGCTTACCCCTAGGGTAAAAAAAGGCATGCGATGAGTAATTTGGTTTTCCAGGAACATTTTCAATCTTATCCAAGAGTGGAACTCCACCAATGGGACCAGTAGATGATCTCCCAATAGTATTCGACCTTCCTCGTCCAATTGTAAATCCTAAATTAGAGCCTCCATCTCCCCGCCCTTTCTCCAATGAAAAACCAGGTGCAGCACGGGAGGAAGTTGAGCCAACAGAATGGCTTTCCATTCTATGGCGAGGCCTCCATTTATCACGTGAATCAGAGTCACGCTCAGAAGAAGGGCGATTGCCACCCACTGATTGACTGTCATTGCGAACATCTTCCTTATCAGCATCTGACCGCTTGTCTATCCGTGATTCCTTTTCTTTGTCATCAGGTCCCCACCTCAATGTCCATTTGTTGTCACGTCGTGTATCATGACCGGAAGTACGACCATCATGACTGGGAGTACGACCATCATGACCGGAAGTACGACCATCATGCCATCTGTCTGAACTAGGCAAGATTCTACTCTCCATTGTCTCCTTGGTTGATATGTTATCAATGCGGCGCTCAGTTTTTCTACGACGGCCACCAAGTAAGCCAGTTTCTCGCTCTTCCTCTCGCCAACGTCGCCCACTTTCATTTTCAGAAGTGTTTTTCCTCCAATCCTTCTTGTCCTCAGATACATCTGGACGCCATACCTCTTTCTGATTGAGATCAGTAGAGTTCACAAGAGACACTGGTGTTGGAGCACGCACTTCCTGTTCCACATTGAACAAAATGCTTATCTACTGCAAAAATTATTGCACTCCATACAAGTTCAATTTTTTCTAAAGGATCAAATAGAAGTGGCTACAATGTCAAAAAAAAAAAAAAAATAATAAAATATATACTCATTGTTAGCAGACAGTTACCAGTACAACCTTGCAAAATTACCTGCGCATGACCAGAATTGAATTGCTATAACAGGATTTAGTAATAGAAGAATAACTATATTATGAAAGTTTTGAAGCAGCAAGACATAGTAATAGGTTAGCTATGAAAACCTAAGTTTAAAATCCAACAAAAGAAACTGTCTTCTCATTAGAAGCTAGTAGAAACTGACCAACAACATTACAATTGTTACTAAATTTTCAAAGCTGGAGCGAGAGAGAACTTAACCAAGGCTTATAACATCTTTTTTACACCTATTAAAATTTCTGCAAGAGAAACATCTTAGGTCAGCTGAAAGCTTAAGAATTGAGAATTTACACCTGCTGTGTTTACATTTATTTCTTGTACAAAAAATTTTAATACATTACATTCAAATCAAGCTATATTGAATAGTTTTTTCTTTTTTTGAAACTGGAAAATTAGAGCTTCGCTCCACTATACCCAGGCTTATAACATCTTTTATACACCTATTAAAATTTCTGCAAGAGAAACATCTTAGGTCAGCTGAAAGCTTAAGAATTGAGAATTTACACCTGTTGTGTTTACATTTATTTCTTGTACAAAAAATTTTAATACATTACATTCAAATCAAGCTATACTGAATAGTTTTTTCTTTTTTTGAAACCGGAAAATTAAAGCTTCGCTCCACTATACCCAGGGTCAAGGTAACCACGCCCGACCCTAAGTCAAGCACCAAGAGACATCGAAGGAATGAAGACACTAAAGGTGTCTATAATAATGTCACAAGTGAGTCTCAAACCTGGGACCTGAAGAGAAGCACACCTTCAAAGTCCAAGCCTTCAAACAATGTACCACCCATCGAGAATGTACGAATAGCTAATTTTAAAAAAAATGTGGTGTCAATGCAGAGGAGAGATGGGTTGTAGAGGAAAGCACCTCTCCCCAGAATTGAAGGAGACATGACGCTCGGATGAGGAAAGATTGACGTTGTGCGACTAGGGTTTGCTCGAGAGATTTCTTTTTTCAGAGAGAGAAGGGTTTATATAGCTTATCAGAATGGTAGTTTGTTGTAAAAAAATTAATTTTAGTTCTTCAAATGAAATTATATATAAAATAGATCAAATTCAAAATTGAGACAATAATACAATCTATTTGAAGAAACTCTTTAGTATCATAAGCAAGATGATTTATCATCTATACAAGAGCATAACATCGATACGTTACAATAATGCTTTAGGGTGGGAACACACATTGTACAAAGTGGCTAGCCAAGTCCTTAGCTTTACATGTTCTCAAAGAATTCATTGTTAAAAAATTGTAAAATAAAAGCTTTTTTTTGTAAACTAAAATTTTAAAAAGGAATTGGGAAATAAGAGCTTATCAACTAAACTTTGAAAGAAACAGAAAGAAAAAAAAATGGAATCATGCCAAACAAATCGAAGTATTACCATCTTAGTTTCACTTGGTTTGGCATATAGCCACTGAGGTGACAATGGTATGTTGTTCTCTGATGCCCCTTGGTCTGCAGCATTTAACTATGTTAGCATTGTTGTTCTCGGAATAAATGAACAAACAAAGAAAATTACCTTTGGAGTCATCAAGGAAAGCCGTGGGCACCTTCTCATCAGCATTCCCTCCAGAAGCTTCCACTAGAAACACGTGCAACATTACTAAGGCAATAAATAAAATAACAATATAGGAAAAGGAAAGAAACAGCTAATAGGCTGTATATCTTCCTGAACCTCGAAAAAAAAAGTTCAGAAACTGCAAGAATCAGCTATCTCAAAAAAAAAAAAAAAAAAATGATATCCGTAACTGTCCGGGCCAGCTTGCGCGCACCTCGACTAATGTCACGGGGCATACCGCCTGACCTTATAACATTTGGATGCCAAGAAAACCCGTAGGAAATTAATTCCTAGGTAGGTGGCCACCATGGGGCTTGAACCCATCACCTTATGCACCCCAAGGCCTCCTTTGACCAATTGAGCCACCCCATCATGGTTCATCTCAAAACATTTAAGAGAAAAAAAACAAGAGAGAGAACATTGATTGCAACAAGTAGAACAAAAACCTAGCAAATACAAAAAGAAAGAAAAAACTACGATTACAACACAATAAACATGTTTTTTTTCTAACGACTTTGAATCTAATTAACAGAAACATTACTAACCAATCCAACCAACCACACGAATGGTCTCATTTTACAGATTTTCTTTCAACTAAAATCAGCTCTATGAAAATGATATCAAAACTGCAGTCCGAATCTGTATGACCATAATATACAATCATCAAAATAGTGCCCTATTGACAATAAACATTTGTTTACACACAAGTGAACTCCATAAAATTGGGAGAGCCTTTTTTATTTTGATATCCCTGACTGTCCGGACCAGCTCGACTAATGTCACGGGGCATACCGCCAGATCCTACAACATTTAAATGCCAAGGAAACCGGTAGAAAATTAATTCCTAGGTAGGTGGTCACTATAGATTGAACCCATCGAGCTATTCCTAACACAACGAGATACCGAAACACACATCAATGTAATTAAACTCGCTTTAACTTGGAAAGAAAAATGCAGATTCAATGAACAACAACCCAAACTAAATTCCTCCCGACCTCCCCAATCCGATTACAGCAAAAAAACCAGATAAGAAAACGCACACAAGACACAAATCACCAGCAAACGAGCATAAAAAAAAAAAAAAAAAAAAAATCAAATCCGAAACACATAAAAAAAGCCACGCGATCTGGAAACCCTAAAAGAACAAATCTCAAAAAAACAGTCAAGGAGTGAGACATTCAAAACCCTAATTCAGCAAAACAGAAACGGAAAGGAGCAAATCCGGACACAGATCAAGAAAGAAAGCAAAAGCAGACACGAACACTAAACCGAATTGAATCCAGCACAGCGGATCAAATCAAAGAGCAGAGAAGGACGGAACGCAACTCAAAAATCACATACGGAAACAGATATGAATAGAATTGGAATTTGGAGTACCTTTGGGCGTCCAGGAGTGATCGGAGGGGCGGGAGGAGAGGAGATCGTCGGGGAGATCGAAGTTGCCGTCGGCCATGGCGGAGGAGAATCGGAGATTGGAGAGGTGATTTGGCAGATGGGGAAGATGGAATGGAAACCTAGGGGTTTGGGGGAGAATGGTGAAAACTGTTGCAGAGAGAGAGAGAGAGAAACTGTGAGTTTGTGTGTTTGTGAGAGAGAAGAAGGCAAAGGGTAAGGAGAGGAAGGGTTTGTGTTTGGGTGGTCACAACACCTAAATCAACTACCCAAGTAAACATATATACACATTTTTTACATATTTTTTAATCTTATTCGATCGACTCTTATCATAAAATAATTATAAATCTAATTTTATTTTAAAATATTTGTTTTAATGTTATATTATATATTTTTTAAATAAAAATAGAGACATGATAGATGTCTACAAATTAATTAATTATGTTTACTGCTTTTTTCTCCAAAAGTGATTGATTTAAAATTATTTTATAAATTTTATAAATTTTCCTTTTGATTTTCTAAATGAAACTTGTAATTCTGGTGTTAAATTATATTTTTTTTTTTTTATTTTTTTTAGAAAAAGGTGTTAAATTATATTACAATTAAGTTAATCAAGTTAATTTTTTAATGTTTCTCCAATGCTTTACATAAGTATATATCATAAAAAATAATATATATTTTTTTAAAAGTAAAGATATATTTTATTTATATCTGTTCTATATCCATATGGATGATTGTGCGAATTCAAAATACACGTATACTAAGGATTTTTTTTTTTTTTAGCCTATATTCTAACCTATATTCTAAGGCTTAGAATATAAGCATAATTATAATTTTATTAGTTCGGCCGTGGGCCATGGGCTGGGCGGCCCAATGGAACGGCCCATTTGTGAAAGCTTGGATGGCTTAGTGTGACTTTAGAATGGGTTTGGTCTTTTTTGTTCTAGTTTTATTTTTATATATTTTTTTTATTTTAGGTTTAGAATTATTTTTGTTGGTTTTAAATTAAACCTACACTAATTGTTTTGTCCAATGATATTCATACTTTGATATCAACATTTTTTTTTTTTTTAATATACCGTAGTTCTATAAACAAAAGTAAAATTGTAAAATTGTAAAACTGAATCTTTCCATTGGGTAGATAATTTACAATCCAAATTTTAAATCTATAAAAACAAAAAAACAAAAAAACAAATAGTTATAAAGTGACCTAATTTTTTATACTTCTATATTTGTATTCTACCCTATTTA
This sequence comes from Sicyos baderoa, assembly GCA_037832685.1. Lineage (NCBI taxonomy): Eukaryota > Viridiplantae > Streptophyta > Magnoliopsida > Cucurbitales > Cucurbitaceae > Sicyos > Sicyos baderoa. The sequence continues at coordinate 11,424,811 of JBBMEF010000003.1, forward strand.
TAATTTGATATTAACTTGTAACATCCTCAATACTTGGACTTCCATTTAAAAAGTATGAAGATAAGTTATAATAAACTATATTATTGGTATAAACTACTATAACACAAGAGAACAAACAAAAAAATGAACTATACAGTCGATCTATACTTTAATATCATAATGATAGTAGTTTAGTAATATTAGTTTACATTTAATGACCATAATGTACTAACAATACTCATTTTATATATATATATAACAATATTAGAGAAAAGTAGATTCGAAACTATAATATTATGGTAACTTAATTATACTAACCATGCTCATTATATATATATAACAATATTAGGGAAAAGTAGATTTGAAGCTATTATTGACGATATATCAACGAGACTATTCAAAACTATAAAATAAAAATTATTGACATCCAAATATTGTAGTCCGGTGATATGTCGCGTGACATTAGTTGAGGTGGACGAAATCTGACCCGAAAAGTGATGGATATAAAAAACTAAATAAATAACATAAATGCAAAATATGAGATCCAACCGTGAATTATTCGGGCCGCCCGGAAGTCCATTAAGGCGTTGGCTCGGTCTGAATTTAGATCGTTTTGATTCACTCACCGCTGCTTTGCTGTGGTTGTCGTCGACGCCTTCCCCTCGCCCTAAAACCCTAACCGCCGCCGTCGCCGTCGCCGTCGTGGTTGTCGGTGAATCAAAGTCAGAAGAAGAACATGGTGAGGCTCACAGTCGATTTAGTCTGGAAATGCCCGCATTTCTTCAACGCCATTAAGGAGCGAGAACTGGATCTTCGAGGTTTATCTATCTCTTCTCTCTAGTCCTTCTTCTTCCACTCCCTAGGGCTTGCATTTCTTGATTCATTTCTTCTCTTTTTCAGGAAACAAAATTGCAGTTATCGAAAACCTAGGTTCCACTGAGGTGAGTGATTTCCTCTGCTTTATATCTCTTGTTTTGAAATCTTTGCTATTTATCCTCTTGTGTTAGTTTTGTTTAAGTCTGAAATTTGAATCGAATTCTTGCTCACCGTTGTAACTTTTCTTGATACGAAAGTTTTATGTTTCCTGTAAAAAAAAAAGTAATGGGATATAACCTATAATAATTACATAGGTAGATACCATAGATTGAACTCATAACCTCGTAGTTCTTCGAGGTTCTTTGCTACACTCTCTTGTTGTACCATTTTGAAGGTCCAATGTAGCTTCATTTTCTAACACTTTCATTTAATCAGTGAAAATGTTTTTGTTCCCTATCCCCGAAAGAAGCCCAATGTAGCTTCATTTTCATTGAAGACAGCTAAAAGGGTCCAGTTTTGAGGGCATGTGCCGTACATTTTGCCAAGAGTCATACAAATATTTTAGTTTATCAAATTGAGTATCCACTTATCCACTTATTCCTTTTAACAGCCGACCAGAGACTACTTCTGAAAACTAATATTCCGTTTCTATTTTAAGGCAGAGATTGAGATCAAGATTTCTTTGGAGAGAACCAAGCTCATAGGAATGAAGAGCCGGTTTATAGTTTTCACATCCTTTCTACATAAATATAGATCTGAGATCTGAGGGTTCACTTATTACATAGATGTTAAAAAAAGAAAAGAAAAGAAAAGAAAACTCAGACCTGTTTAGGGAACTTAATGGTGCTAACCAATGATGAGGATTTTGTTGAATCAGAAGTCTCCCCCCTTGCAAATAAGACTAGTATTTATATTAGTAATTTAGTGTAACTCTTAACCATAAGTAGGAAACTTATGAACTACTTTTTCATTGGCTACTTATTAACCCGACTACAGATTAATCTAAGGTACCTACATCACTTCCTTCCCAAATGAGCTCCACGAAAGTATAACACAACTTGGACAAATTAGAGTTGATCTTGAAGTTAACTGATATATTGGTGCAGCATACAATATTAGTTGCTTGAGAATTAGAGTGCCCTAAATAAACAAAAATGCCCCTCATCTCTTATTAAAGTGGACAGAATGCACCAGAAGGTCGTCACCCATACTGAGCTAAATCTTCGTTGATATTTTAAACTTTTTTTTTTGAACTCAACAACATTACATACATCTTCATCGACATTTTGCAGCGATGTCTACACCATGGTTGTTATTGATCTGATCCATGGGCATTTTAACTAGGATTAATTTGATGGCTCATCTTCTTTCATCATTTGTGTAATCGACACACAAACTTCAACCAAAAATTTGTATCATTATCTCATTTGAGATCCTTCCCTTTAAAATTGGTTATTGAGGTTTGTTTATCGTATTATGTGTTTAATTGCCCTTTGTATTGGCTTGTGCTTATTGGCCTCTCCATTTCTCTCTTTTCCTTATTTCTAGCGCTTGTTTCGATAGGTCGTTGTATTACTCTCACAAATCAATGAAATAATATTCGTTTCCTATATAAATAGATAAGAATTCAACAACACCTGAATGTGGGAAATTTGAACTTATAATATTTTGGTTATAAGGTCATACATCATGCCATTGACGTTAAGCACTTGTATTAATTTTTTTAACTTGAAGGTGCATTCTCATGTAAATGCTAAGTTGCCCCTTTGTGGAAGATAAGAATGTTTGCAATTTATCTGTTGTACTTTGCCTCTTTTTTTTGAACCATTTTATGGTATATCCCTTGACCGTAAATTTCAGGACCAATTTGATGCCATTGATTTGTCTGATAATGAGATTGTGAAGCTGGAAAATATGCCATATCTCAATCGATTGGGCACATTGCTGATCAATAATAATAGAATCACTCGTATCAATCCAAATATTGGAGGTGAGCTTTCTATTATGCTTTTATAGGATCATTTTGCGATCATCTTTCTGGTAACTGTTTTTGTTAAATTGGTTTCTTTTTTCTTACCAGAGTTCTTGCCGAAATTACATACATTAGTTCTTACAAACAACAGACTCGTGAACTTGGTAGAGATTGACCCCTTGGCATCCCTTCCAAAACTTCAGTTTCTTAGTTTATTGGATAACAATATTACAAAGAAGCCAAACTATAGATTGTATGTTATTCACAAGTTGAAGTCACTCCGGGTGCTTGATTTCAAGAAAGTCAGAAACAAGGTAACTTATTCTGTATCCAAACCTTATTGTTAAAAGAATGGCTGTTAATCTAGGGTTTTTTCTGCCTTACATTTTTTACAATGGTCAGAAACATATAGAAGACCCTTCTTCTAGGGTGTTCCCATTTGTGGGCTTGGTTTTTTTTTTTGTATGCTTTGTATTCTTTCATTTCTTAATGAAAGTTCGTTTTTTATCCAAAAAAACATTCAGAAGAGAATTTCAAGTTTATTGCAACTTGAGTCAATGATATATTTTGATAAATGTCACAACTTTTAGCTTTTTTATGGATGTAGCATTATACATTACTTTGAGTTTTCTTATTATTGTATTTAATATTATATTTTAATCTTCATATTCAAAAAAAAATTATATTTTAATCTAAGTTGGGTTTTGATTGTGCTTTATGTGTAAAATTTTAAACTTCTTGCAATTCAGCTCTTTTTTTATGCTATTTATGCAACTTGAGTCAATGATATATTTTGAAATCTTTTTTGTGCACATAATGAATGTGCATAAACTCGTATGTCATTATCTAAAGAATTCACATGGTGAAAGTTCTATTGTCCATCCATTTTTTATAAATAATCTTGTGCCTGAGAATAAGTCTTTGGCTAAAAAGGAAATAGAATTTAAAATACCATACCGAGTTTATGCTATTCTAGACTTCTAGTACAATATTCGTGTATGTCTAGGATGTGCACAGTTAAGCTATGCTCTTGTTGGCAAGGTGTGGTAGACTTTTCTATCTCTATTGTTTAGACTAGAGGTTTATTTTTGGGGGATAGTGGAGGAAGTTGTCTTTGTTTTGTTGTTTTGAGATCAACGTTGCATGTTGATTCTTGTTTCAAGCTATTTTTTTTAATGAGCTCGCGTTTTTTTTTTAAGATACAGTTGTTATCCCATGCCTCTGCATCTCTTCATTTCTTAATGTCAATGACAGGAGAGATTAGAGGCTAAGAATTTATTTTCATCAAAAGAAGTTGAAGAAGAGGCGAAAAAGGAATCCGTGAAGACATTCGTTCCAGGCGAGGTAGAGAATGCATCCAAACCTGTGGAGGAGAAACAAACTCCAAATGTGTCTGCACCAACACCGGAACAAATTATAGCTATTAAGGTGTGTACATTTTATACTATACACATCAATCACATAGTGGGCAAGAAGCTTACGAATCTCTTTGATCTGATTATGCTTTTCTTGTCTGGATATGGGTCAAGTTCTAGAATGTAGAATGTGAAAAACTACAAAAAGTCCTATCAAAACTTTTCAAAAAACTTTGCCACTGAAAATAAAGTGGAAAGATCATAGTAACACAAAGAGGGATAGTCTGATGGCTCCAAAAGAAAGCAAGATATAATGTTTTTTTTATATCCATGTCTTTTCGGGTCAGCTTGCGAGCATCTCGACTAATATCAAAGGACATATTGCCTGACTCTACAACATTTGGATGTTAAGGAAACTCGTAGGAAATTTATTTCTAGGTCGGTAGTCACCCTAGATTGAACCAAAAAACAAGATATAATGTAGAATCAAATTATATTATTGTGAGGCTATAAACAGTTGGCTTTTGACATGTTATCAAATCAGTTACATTACATCAATTCCCTTGGTTCGGTCCGCATTAGTGTGTTTTGTTTAAATAGGCCCCAGAGCAGGGGCGGATCCAGGTTGAAAAGTTTGGGGGGGGGGGGCTATTTTTTTAAAAATTAAACAAATAGAAGAGAGTAAAATTAAAATTAAAACTGCATCAAACAAGACTTGAACCATGATCAATTAACTTTTGGGGGGCCAATTACCACTACAACACCTGCCATGTCCGCCCCTAGTCTCCACTACGCTCCGCCACTGCCCCAGAGGATTATTTGCTAATTTTGTACTTGGGCTTGTAGAAGAGAGTTTTTTTGCCCACCATATGTTTTCTATTACATTGTATGATTAATTAACTTTTTATGTTACAGGCAGCCATTGTTAACTCCCAAACTCTTGAAGAGGTTGCAAGACTAGAACAGGTGTGGTTGGTTTTATTCTCCCCCCACGACCCCAAAAAAGGAAAAAAAAAGGAAAGAAAGGGATTAAAAATCTCCATCCAAATGTTTGTATGAGAATCATAACGTTCAAGAATTCTTCAATGTTTTCAGGCGCTAAAGTCGGGCCAGCTACCTGCAGATTTGAATCTTTTGGAAGATAATACTGTTGTGTCAAATACCACAAAAGAAACAGATGATCAGACAATGTCTGATGTTGGAGATGAAGAAAATGTATCCAAGGATTCGAAAGAACAATCGAAGGATGAACCTACACCTATGGATCAGGTACGTACAGCAGCTTTTACACTATTTGAGTGATGCATTTGTTCTGTTTATTTTTTCTTTTTAAACATCATATACACGCCTCCAGGGGCGTATACAGAAAATTATTTGGGGGCCAAATTTAAATTATATTAGAAAATCTACTTTTCTATACAATTTTTTTTTTACAAAATTCAAAATTTAGAGAGGCCATTATAATATAAATAGTATTAGATAGTAGATCGAATTGCTTTTTTGCTCTTCAGATTTGCTGAGATTTCCTTTGAAGCTGGTTTAGTAAGCATCAGTCCATTTTTTTCACTCTTGATTTAAAATAAGGGTGTTACCTTTATATACAAAATAAAAAATTTGGGGGACCAACATCATCATAAATGCATGTAAAAAATAATATAAAAAATAAATATATGGACCCACTTTTATGTACAAATAAAATAATAGCTAATCCCAAATTTTCGGCCCCCTCTGGATACGCCCCTGCAGCTTGTCCTATTGTTTTATCTCACATTCTTTTTAAAGTTTGTTTTTGAGTGTGATATAGTGTTCATGGTTCGGTTTGGTCCGATTTTTGGCCAAACCTTGAATTGAACTGAACCTTCGGTTCCATAAAGTCTTGAACTGAACCGAATCGAGTTTCTTCGGTTCATTTCAGTTCGGTTAAATCAGATTTTTATTTATTTATTTTTGTAGTTATTATTTTTTTTTAAAATTTGGTAATGGATTATGGTTTTAGGATGTTGTTCATCTATCACATACGGTTCAAAAACTCGAGGTTGTTTTCTTCCAAAATCTTAAGTCTAAAACCAAACCGAGCTTCTTCGGTTCATATCGGTTTGGCAAAACTTTTTTTGTTTTTTTTGTTTTTAAATTTAGTTGGATTATGGTTTTAGGATGTTGTTCATCTATCGCATACGGTTCAAAAATTCCGTCTTTGAATCGAATCTTACAACAAAATCCAAATAAAATTAAAAGAAAGAATGAGGATATTAGCAAACAAATTCTTCAAATCTGTTGTCATCTACTTAATAATTAATTTTCTAGAAGCTTTTTTTGACATCTAAATTTTGTTGGTCATATGGTATATGGCGTGAGAATAGTCGAGGTGCATTTTAGCTCACGGATATAAAAAAAAGTGTTTTTTCTTCAAGGATCTTTGAGAATTTCCTTAGAAACTGTTGCTCTCTGCACCATTTCATTCTAAATCGTCAATAATCGACATATATCGCGTGCTACCCTCATCTTTTGTTGGAAGCATAGGTTGAATATGGTTTCTTTCCCCCTGTTTGTGGTTGTAGGAATAGATGATCGTTGTTCGCGTATAGGTTGAGGATCCTGTGGATGCTTGATTTGTGGAGATTTTTGAAACCTTTTGAGAAGTTTAAGCCTGAACTTCCCAGCCTGCTTTTGCCTCTCTTTTTAAGGGTTGGTTCTCTTTCATTTTCCTTGTTGTAATGGGATATCAGGACTTATGTTGTATTTACGTTACTTGTAGTAATGGCTTTGAAATTTTATTCCTTTAAATATATGTATGGATCTTTGGCATAGATATACTGGACTTGCAGTGTTGAATCCAAATGGCAACCTGGTTAAGAAGGTGAACTGAATTTCAGTTTGGTTCTTTAGACCCGAGTTTGATTCCGAGTAGGTACATTAAGTGCTGCCCCCATTATAGAAAAAGGTGATCATGAGAAAATAGTATTGAATGGAAATGTTCATTCGGGTTAGTTTGCTTACATCTCAATTATTGTTGTGTGATGTACCGTTTGACCTTGCAATATTTGCTTTTCTTTTAAGTAGGTGGCTGCCATATATTATATCTATCACCTCTTGGTTTTTTGAGACTTTTTTTTTACCACTAGACTACTCCATGGTAGTTATGTACCAAATATCATTAAAACATATATAGTTTTCAATTTAATTTTTAATATGGACTAAATGTGTAATTTGGCTATTCTTAGGGGACTATACTCTATGATATTGAATGTTAGGAATGTGGGTAGGAAATTATTTTCTACGTAAGTAGGAAATTATTTTCTACGTAAGTAGTTCGAACCTATACTTATAAATTCTGTGTTTCTATAGAGATAAAATTTATAAATTTTTTATTTTTATACTACCAAATATTTGTCAAGTGGTGTATATGATGACAATTTAGCTCATAATTTAAAATATATTGTCATTTTTGTCATTTTCCATACAAATGCAAAATACTCTAAAAATAGGAAGTTATTAATTTGACAATTGTTTAGAAACAAGGGTAATAATGCCCATCTCTAAGTCAGGCACAAGTAGATATCGAAGGAATGGAGATACAAGAGATAAATTTGTCACCCCTCAAAGACCATGAAAGCTTGTGTTTAATATATATATATATAAAACAATAAATTTTTCTTTTAGTTTGCTAAGTATAATAGTTATCATCACAAATATCAACAACAAAATTTATTTTAGTTTGCTGAGTAATGGTGATCATCACAATTATCAACATGTATTTTATTATCAAAATTGGAACTTTGCCTCGCTATAGATCCAAAGCCCGGTTCAAATTCGAAAGACAACAAGAAATTTATCATTAAGCTCAAGCTCTCGCATTCCAACACAAATTAATGACTAATTCATACTAAACTATCTTTGCTAAAATTGAATTCGTTCTTCAATCCTAAATGAAGGACAACTCGAAAATGTGGTTCCTTGCTTAAGCCTCAACTATCTACAAAGAGAATTGAGACATCGACATCCACACTTGAAATAATGTTCTATGAAGGAAAAAATGGTGTTTAATTGAAACACTTCTAAAAGAAAATTAGTAACTCTCATAACCCCTTTTTAAATACATTTACAAAACACTATCATCTTTAAGCACCTGTTGGAAAAAAAAAAAGAAAAAAAAAAGGAGTACAGCAAACAGCCACAATCCATCTCAAAAAAAAAAAAAAAAAAAAAAACCAACACAAATAGTTGCTTAGCGGTATTAGTGTATACTCAATGACCAAGAAGTCGTAGGTTCAAATCCCCCTACTCCAATTGTTGTAATCTAAAAAAAAAATCAGTCCGAAAAAAAAGTATTTAAATTCTCTCTTTAGGGGTTTAAGAATTCAAGCATACGACCATAAATACTTAACAAAAACAAATTGAAATCTCCAACCTAACTAGATACACAACTAAAAAAAAGTTGAAATCTGCAAGCACCTTCTAGAGGCATACCAAGACCCAGTATAGTAACGATTATTATTCAAAATTTGTAAGTGTCTGGGACAACTTGCTCACCTCGACTATTGTCACGAGACACCGTCCAACCCTACAATATTCTGATATAAAAAGAAACCCGTAAAAAATTAATTTTTATGCAGGTGATCATTATAGATTGAACCCTTCACATTTTAGTTCTTCAAGGTCCTCTTGAAGGGACGGGACGGGACGATTTAGATTATGTTCAGATGAATCTTCTAAAAGAAGAACTTGTTTTAGAAACTATTTCATAGGCTTCATAGCCAAGTTCCTACTGCCGTTTTCTATGGATTCCAAACACATCATTGAGATCCAAAAACCATATAGAAGAAAACAACCTTCAAATACTGTAACATGCATATGAATTCAAATCCAACTGACATGGTTTATCAGCAACCATAAATAATCAGACATGACATAAACTCAAAAAGTTAAAAAACATACAGCATTGGATATTATTGCAGTACTTCCAAATATATTTGTAACTGAGTATCTGCTGTAAACAGCAACCATTCCACGAGAACAAGGGCAGCACTGTGGCTAAATTGGAGCACGAATCCTTAACGATCTATCAGATAATTGGCGCCAAATCCGGATCAAAAGGACAAAACCCCTACAAGTAGATAGGAAATCGATCGAAACATGTGAGCCATTACACATAAATTAAACCAATTATTCATGAAAGTAAGAAGAGACAGCATGAAGAGATTGAGAGGGGGGACTAAATAAACCTTAACAAAGCCTTCACAAACTTCCCAGTTCAAACCAAGACTAACCTCCGCGAACCCTGGGCGCTGGTGCAAGCGCTTTATCCCCCTTCTGCACCAGCAAGGGGGCTTGATTGGTTGATTGTCATTCGGAATCACCATACTCTTCTCCGTCAGATAGCTCGTCGAACGATCTTATGTCAAGCTGGTAACGAAGAATTCCTCCAATACCACCAAAACCTCTGCAGAACTGTGACCCTTCCTGTGATTTGTTGGTAACGAACTCCAGTGTGCAACCAAACTTCTTGTACTCATTTGCAAACCATTCCAGCAAGGCCAACTTTTCTTGAACCTCCAACTCGGCAGCGGTGGCGGGGTCACGGAAGTTGCTCTGATTGGCATCCTGTTCCTTATTCAAGTGCTTTATAATAATCTCACCAGTGGCAGCATTCTTTAATACATACCTATTGATATCCAAATTTTCCCAAACAATGAGAGTCTCAACAGCACCCATCTCCAGTGCTTTCAGTGTGTCATCAACACCAAAAACATATTTCCCTGTGTCCTGGCTAATCTCTTCAAAGTATTTTCCGATCAAGCGCTTCTCCTGGATAAATTTAACATTCGACAAAATCTCAGAGGACAATTCAATAGCCTGATTAAACCCATTTTCCCCTCCATAAGAGACATCAACCACATTAAGAATCTTTGCTTGAAGACGAGGATCAAACATGTCCGATTGACTGAGCTCTGTTTTGAAGTCAGCAGATCCAGCCAATATCAATCCTGAAACATTAGGTTGACTAGTTGCAGGATTAATATAGAACTGGGTTGCAAGCTCAGCTGTTTTCCGCACATAGTTGTGCCGTTTCTCCATTCGAAGACGGGCAAACCTAAGCGCTGATTGACCTCCTCTACCGTGTTTCTTAGGAAGGTCGACGCTAAATTTGTGAAGGACCTCGCGTGTGTTACCACTCAATGTACCAAAGAGTGTTCCATTACCATCCATGACAATGAAGCCGAACTTATCATCAGATTCCAAAAGCTCGTTCAGGGCTTCTGTATGGAACTTGTTATCGCAGAGATAGAGCGATGCGTTAATAGGCTTGAAAGGCTCAAAATCAATAGTGACTTTCTTTTCTTTTCCATCTTCAGTCACAATTGTCCCAGTATAAAGCACAAGCCCATTTGGAGGAACCTTGTTATACAGCTTGAGCCTCTGCTGAGCAGATGTGATAGCACCCAAAACAGATTGGCGATTCACCCTACTCTTAATATTCGAAGCAGTTCCGAATTCATCGCCAAGCATCTTCGTAACACGAGATACCTGATCACGCGGAGGCATGATGAGAGAAATCATGCTAGTCCCATTTCCTCTAGCAGCTTCAAGTGCTTTGATCAACTTCTTAATCTTCCATATCTCAATGTTCTTATCAGTTTCTTGACCGTCAGACATTGTAACAAACGAAAATACTGCATAAAAAAATCAAATTACATAAGAAATGCATTGAATCAAGAAACTTTAATCGTTTCCACGATATGGGTTATGCAAGAAAAGCTTAATAAATCAAAATTCAAAGAAAAAACAACTAAAAAACAAAATTGATTTTCCAACTAGCAGCTTCAAGTGCTTTAATCAACATCTTAATTTTCAATGTTCTTATCAGTTTCTTGACCGTCAGATATCGTAATAAACGAAAACACTGCAGAAAAAATGGAATTAATAGAAGAAAAAAAAAACACATGGGATCGAGAAACTTTAATAATTTTTTTTCTTCAAAAAACCGGGAAATTGGAGCTTTCCACTATATTCGGGGTACCCACGCCCATCCCTAGACATCAAAGGAATGGAGACACGAGGTGTCTACAAATTAATATCAAGGTGAGTCTCGAACGGAGCACACCTTCAGAATCCAAACCTTCGACCGCCGTATCATGCTTATGGACGAAACTTTAATCGATTCTATGATATGGGTTATGCATGAAAAGCTCAATAATCAAAATTCAGAGAAAAAAACAAGAGAAAAACAAAATTGATTCTGCACCACAACAACTTGTTATGAAATAGAGAAAAGATACCGGCGGGAAGATGTCAGCGATTGAGAGATCTGGTGCCGGCGGGAGAGATCTGAGAGATCGAATACGGAATTAGGGAATTTGGGAACGCAATCGAAGAACGGAGCCGCGGAATCTGGTTGGGAAAGAAAGAAGGATTGGATTTGTGAGATTTTAGGGTTTCTTCAGGAGTTGGGGGAAAAGGTGTTGGACCAAAACGGTTTGGTCTCGCCGCATGTTTTTTTTTTTTTTTTGGAAAATTGTAATAGATAACTCATTTTTGAAATTTATTTACAAATATACCTAAATTTTTTTTAACTAGCAAAAATACATTTTCAAATTAAATACATTTTTCAAAACTCCAAATTGTCGCTGATGAATTCGCGTTTATAATTTCGAAATAGATTTTTTCTATATTTAGATTGTATTTGATTTTATTATATTTTGAAATTAAATTATCTTTAATACATTTTGAGATACTTTAATCTTTTTTTATAATTATCACAGACCTTCGATGTCATTATTTTTTTTTTTTTTTGAATTTCCACATCTCATCGTTCTAGAACTTTAAAGAATTTGTATTAATCATAAATACTCGATATTAAATATAGTATTATTTAGAGTATAAATATAGTGTATTAACGTATTAATCATAAATACCATGTATTAAATATAGTATTATTGAGAGTAAAAATATAATGTAGTGACGTATTAATCGTAAATACCATGTATTAAATATTGTTTACTCGGAGTAAAATTATAATATATCAACATAGCGTTAGATTAATATATATTTATGCATATAAATTAAATTGTTGAATATAAATCTCAAATTGAAACCAAATTTCAAATATAAACCATTTACAAATGGAGATGAAATCAAAATCAAAGATAAAAGAACGAGGAGAAGAAAATTAATACAACGATGTAAAATGTTTCGAACTAGCTTACTCTACTATTCAAAATACGAGTCAATCAATCTAGATCGAACTTACTCATAATTGTCATTTATGAACATCAACAACTTTCAAATTTTGTGGGAGTTTCTCTCAAAGGTTGAAGGAGATCCAAACAGTGCTTTATATAATAGCACAATCATACACTCTACATGGTTAATTAACTTAACCCCAAAACTAACTCAAATTCATTAAACTTACGTTAATACAATATGATGTATAATTCACCAAATAACAAAAATAGATACAATATTGTTTGGATGGTAAACATTGTGTATTAATGTCGTTGTTAGCTTAGTGTATTCGTGTATTTACTAGGTATTAAATACGATATTGCTTGGAATGTAACACAATGTATCAACGTTAATACTAATTAAGTGTATTTACCGAGTATTAAATAAAATATAGTTCGAATTGTATTCAATATTAGTTTAATATATTTATTATTTTGCTCAAATACCAATTATTGCCTCTTATTCTTCTCTCAAAATAAATCAAAGTTTTAGGTATTTGAAAATAAATTGAAGTTAGTATATGGATATGAAACCCAAATTGTATCGGACATTTGAGTGTTTTTTAAGAATTTGAGAGGAAGTTAGCATTTTATGGAATTCATTCCATAGTATTTGAATTGTTTTTAAAGTATTTGATCTTTTAAAATCTATTTTATATATATCTTTTATTAAAAATAAGGAACTAAAGACTGTAGGGATCTTTGTGTCTTTTATATTTACTTTAGTATCAATTTTTAAATATTAGGTAGTTTTGCTAATTTTTATAAAAATAGATATTTTTGTAATTAATTTTCTCCATTAGTGTAGACACGAAAAAACCTCTAAGAAAGACTTAAGCAATGGTATTTCTATGCTATATATATATATATATATATATATTTTTTTTTTTTTTTTTTCTTTTTTTGAACTACAGGTCTTGAAAGAGGTGCGAACGGGAGGAGGATGATAACAATTTATTTTTATTTATTTTTACCACATCATCCATTTTAACTATGATTAACTTTTATTTTTAACTCAAAAATTATTTATAAACTTTTTAGATAGTTAAATGACTAAAATTAGACATTTGAAATTTTAGAGACTAATATGTAACAAAAATAATTGTTTAGGAACTAAAATTGAACTTCTGAAAGTTCAGGAACCAAAATGGAACTTGCATGATAATTTATGGACTAAAATGATATTTTACCCTACAAAATAATTATAAATATAGTTATCTTGAAAAACTTTGACAATCATAATTATCATTATTAATAATATTTTATTATTAATTATTTTTTACAATAGTATTGAGAGAAGAAAGATTCAAAACTCTAACTTTATGGTTATTAAATTGTATAAGATGTCGATAGTGAACTTGTTAGCTTATCATTACTTTTTTAGAATATTAGTAATACTCTTTCATAATATTGTATTAATAATGTATGATATATATTAATGAATATTTAATATCAATAATTATAGATATAATTTTTTTTTATAATTTTTTTTTATTTATAATTTTTTTTTTATGAGAAAGAATTCATTTAAAACTATTTTTCTATTATGTTTTAAGAGAAATTTTGGGAAATGGCTACAAAAGTTGATCATGCCGAATTTTTAAATGTGTTTTTTTCTATCCCATTATGTCTTTAGTACAAATGAATATAGGGGGAATGCAGTTTTAGTCCTTAATTGGGTAATTTCTGTTTTGTTTTTATTTATATTTCAAAATTATACCTTTTTTTTAATTGTATTTCTGAAACCTTAACAATATTGAATATGATGGTGTCTTTTGAATTTGTTTATCTCTAAGGCGTGTATCGAACCTAAAATCTTAAAGAGAGCACATCCCTAAACTAGAGACAATAATTTTCAAATACGTTATAAATATATATATATATAGATTTTAAAATACTTGTTTTGATTATTCTTTCTTTTGTTAGGATTCACATAAAATAAGAAATTATATGTAGGTACTAAAAATAGAAATTATATATAGATACTAAAAAAGTATTTTTAACCCAATCCACCCAACTTAACCCATCAAATTAAATTGGTTCAAACTATTCGAGTGTTTGAACACCTCTAATATGAGGTACAAACCCAATCAATAAGGCTAAGAACCAAAACCGAAACCTATCCAATTCGAAAGAATCGTCGGTTTTGTCTATAACCAAACCCAATTCGTGAGATCAATCAATAAGGTGTTTGATCTGACCATTTTGATAATTATTCACTTGATTTGAAACATGAACATTATGATCATTTTATATGTTAAAAAATTAGCTATTCATGAAATTTCTTCGTCAAACAATTTCTGCAATTTACCGTACAAGTTTTAATTGATCGTTATAGTTTAGTATTTTTCATGAAAATTTAGAACAGGTTTTAGATTAAATTTAAAGTTGGGTAGGCTTTACTTCAATTTAGGATTAGATTTTACATTGAATTTACAAATGTTATGATTTGTGTAACAAAAGTTCAACCAAGAATACAAACGAACCATAGAAAGTGTTCATGTAAATGGTACTCTCATTCTCGAGTTCGTAGCCAAATAAATTGAGGGAAGTATTATCACTTTACACATCACATATACGTTTTTTTTTTTAATTCAAGGAAGTATTATTACTATATCCAAGGTAACTACGCTCGTCCCTCGGCCAGGCACTAGAAGACATCAAAGGGATGGAGACACGAAAAATGTCTACAAATTAATGTCATAGGTAATGAACATGAGATGTTGAGGGAAGCACACCTTCAAAACTCAAGACTTCGAATACCATGTCACCTCTTCGAAACTACATCACACATATGTTGATACTTATCGCTTTATAAATAGTTTATGATAAATATTGTACAAATTTCAATTCTATAAACCAAACATAAATTCATCACTGTTGCAAAAATTAGGACTTTACATAAGGTTGAGGCTAGGATGCATCTCTTTCTAATGGGTATGAAACAAGACTAGGTTAGTAGGAAAGCATGGTATAAGACAAACTTTTAAGGCTGCAGCTGAAATCATCCTCCTGTTCATGTTGGAACCTGCATCCTCTGTAACCAATAAATCATATTTAGTCCACTGCCTGATTCGTGAGTATCTAGATCTGTTTATGCACACTTCTGACCATTCTTACGAAATAAACCATCTAACTCAACAACAATTTGATTGTCAATAAAATCCGTGAGAAATGAATTCTTAAGTAAGTGGCTACCATTAATTGAATTAAAAATTCTCCAAGAGCTTCACCAATTTTACTAACTCGCCATTACGATGACTAGTCCAGTGTTTTAAAAATCGCAAGACGCACTAAGGTGCAATGGGCCTCTGGAGCCTACGGCGCAAGACGCACCAAAAGGCAAGGGTTTTTTTTACTGAAGGCGCACTATTTAAAAAAAAACACAAAAAGCATATATATATATATACACGATAAAAACACTTTTCTTGGACATAAATGAAGTTTTAATCAAGAATAATACATAAAACATACATAATATTCAACTATCAACCTTCGGGCGAGGCGCTAGCCATGCGACTTGCGCCTGGGCGTGCCTTTTAAAACACTGAACTAATCAATCTCATAACTATCATGATGGGATGGTCAAGAGTGTCATAAATAACTAAGAGATGATGAGTTCAATCCATGGTGGCCAGCTACCTACAAAATAGTTTCCTTGACATATAAATACTGTAGGGTCAGGTCGTATGTCGGTGAGAATAGTCGAGGAGTGCATAAGCTAGCCCAAACTTTATATATCAGAGTAGAAATCAAATTACCTTTCCCAGCTTTTCGAGGAAAATTAACTCCACATGGCTTCGCAAACTTTCTATATCCATTGCATAATTTCGGTGATCTTCCTCTTCCATTAATTCCTCCAGCTTCACCCTCATCCTCTCCAAAGCAACATCCAACCCACAAAATTCTCTCAAAACTTGAGCTTTTGTTGTCCTCAGAAGCAGGAGGTTCTTTACAGCAATAAGGGCCTGTAAATGCATACCAAAACCTTTCATTTGAATAAATTTGGAATAATGTGCTCAGTAAACAGACATCTTGACCAGTGTTTTTAAGGTGCGAGGCGTACAAAGACACAACGACACTCTAGAGCCTGAGACACCAAAAAAGGCATGAACTTTTTTATTTCAAGGCGCACTCATGCATTGAAAAAAAATATATATATATATATATATATATATATATATATGTTTCTATACATAAAACATATAAACTAATCTCTTTCAATTTAGATTTTTTCACATAGTCACCCATCAGAAACATGCAAATATTAAATCTCAAATAAAAATCTAAAGTCCTAAAGATCAAACTTATGGTTACTAAATACATATCATCTTCATCCATTCTTTTATTGGCCATAATTAGAGAGAGCAAGATTGGAGATTAAAACTGACGATAAGGTTTTAATTGTTTTTTTAATAAAACTTTGAAGTATTTGCTGATCGATTGAATTTGAAATTAAAAAAAAAAATAGATAAAAACGCAAGGCGAGCGACTTGCGCGCCTAAGAGCTTCATGAAAGGCGCGCGCTTTTCACGAATCTTTCTATTCGTGCCTCGCCTTTCCAAGGCGAGGTGCCAGCATTGGCGCGCCTTTTGGAACTTTTTAAAATACTGATCTTGACCAAACATTAACAATGCAACGGTGAAATGCTGCTCTTCATACACCGAAAAATAATAATAAATTAAAATGTAGAAGGATTTAGGGGGGGGGGGGGGGGGGGGGGGTACCTTCTCCTGGAGGCCAATGTCCGTTGAATGGGTTAGACCAACCACGGACTTCAAGAAAACACGATCTCCAAAAAATGGCCTCTCAGCTTCTGCATTTTCTAGTTGTGTCTCAGCAAGGTCACTTGCAAAAAACACAGCTTTCTTTTGCAATCTGATATCCACGCTCGAGTTGCTTATAATATCCTATCGAAACCAAAATAAAACCGTCATTTTTTTATTGGTTCTATCATGAAAGTGCCTCGTCAATCCTTTTCAAATCTGAAGTTAATCACCTGAAGCATAGCTTCTCCAGCTGAAGCATAGAACAATTCCTGGCCAGGTAAATTATTTCGGATCAAGGATGAAATAGCATACAATGCCTTGATGGCTTCTTCCACGAAGTCGGATTTCGCCATCGTTACTAATTTTGCTAGTGCCCCGTGTTCCAATACCTGGTAAAAAGAATATAGCTGGAAACAAATTCTACAAAGAGCTCTTCATCCAAAAAAATCTACAAAGAGCTAATAAAAACATATTGTATTCCGTGTATGGTAGTACCTGCTTTTGAACAATCGGGTTATTCTGACTAGCTTTTCCAAGAATCCATGCTGCAACCTTCCTAACATCCGGATCAATATGATTAAGCTCATGAATAAGTACAGCAAGGCCCCCAAGTTTGTCCAAATCTACGGATAAGAAAACCCCCAAAATTTCAATAATGTAAAAGAGGGTAAGATAACAAAGCCAAATATACTGCAGCATAAAATAGTGGCAGCAAAATTTCAAGAATATCTCTAGATTTTTTTTTTTGAACCATCATGGAGTGGCTCAATTGGTCAAAGAGGATCTTCGGATGCATAAGGTGATGGGTTCAATCCATGGTGGCCACCTACCTAGAAATTAATTTCTTATGAGTTTCCTTGGCTGATGGGTCAGGCGGTATGTCCCGTGGGCCGTAACATTAGTCGAGGTGTGCGAAAGCTGGCCCGAACAGTCATGGATATATAAAAAAAAAAAGAAAATATATTTTTTTGAAAGTAAGTGCCCTCAAAAAAAAAAAAAAAAAAAAAAAAAAAAAACTATAAGCATTTCAAAGAGGTACCTGGATAAGAGGAATGTTTGCGAAGTTGGGGGGAATGAATGTGGAGTAAGATTTGTCCCATGTTTGTTTAGGATAGAAAAACTTCCCACCAACCCAACCCAACCCCTCCTCCAAACAAAGTTTTCCTACAAGCCCTCCTCAAAAAACCTTTTATCCTACAAACAACTTTATCCAAACATGGTTTTCATACAACCATTCATTGAAACAATTTAATCCAACCACTCATTCAAACACCACATTCAAATACTCATTCAAACACCATATTTAAACCACTTCATTCTTCACACATCCAAACATGCCAGAAGTGCTTCTTCAAGAAATATTTTTAAGGTACTTCGGGTAAGGAATTGAATGAAGAAATACACAATGTAATAGGACTAGGAGCATATTTCATTGCCACAACCAACTGCAATAGCTAGAACTAACCATTTGCATTATCTATAGGCTCCACAAGTTCTAAAAGCTCCTGTAATGCCCGATACCGATCTTCCAATGATAGAGAGGAATTTTTCAAGTCATTTATCGCAATTTGCATCAGCTTTGCATCTGAAGGCATCTTCATCTTTTCCATTAGGTCCTACAACGGCAGAGCACTCTAAATTTAGATAAGTATTCAGAGTTACACAACATATAACAACTAACAAAAACTAAAAGTGTATGCCGGTTTGATAACCATTTGTTTTTTTGTTTTTTTTTGAAATTTGAACTTGTTTTCATTCAATTTCTCTAGAAAGGGTTTTTATCTTCTCTAAGGGGTTGTTTGGACGTGGGAGAAGTGGAGGAGAAGAAGAGAGGAGGGGTTTATAAATAGGGGATGTCAAAATACTTTGGATAAGGTTGTTTGAACAAGGAGTCGTAGGAAAACCGGAAAACATAAATATACATACATATTTTTAAATAGGAAACATTTCATTAAAAATAATGAAACTAACAGAAATGAATACACACATCAATACAAAATGTTCATTTCTTAGTGATTAAGTTCTATGCAGAGACTGAAATACATAACAATTGCACCTTAATTTCTTCTTGACGCTTCTTTAGCTCACTTGGAGACAATTGCTTCACATCCTGTGCAGTATCCTTTAGTTTAGCAGGATCAGAATGACCTAATTCAGACAAGTACATTATTCAGGAAGTTGGTTCCAAGGCTTGGAAAAACATGAAGCATATCAACCCTCTCTCCATTACTCAAGCTAGCAGAACTTCATCATTTAATAATCAATTTGATAAATGAACTTCAAAACTCCAATAAAAATCAAAATTGTTCAGTCGCAAGTTCCACACATAACGCAAAAACAATGAAATGCAAAATTTTCGTTGTTTCATAACTATAGCTATGACTTTCTTATAAATAGTTGGAGATCTCTTTTATAACTCATTGGGGGGTTTCCCCTTTCCTATAGTTATTGTTCTTTTTTCCGAAAAAAGAAACTGCGTGAAAGTTAAAATACAGAGACTCCAGCAGAAAGCAATGAATATGAAGTTAATTTAAGATGGAAGAAAAAAAAGATTTCAGGAGTTAGGATGGATGCTCAAGAATTTTCAATTCCCCCTAGAACTCCTCCTTTTCTCTTTTTCTACAAGGTCCATCAACATCAGATACAAAATATCAATGCATTGCCGAGTTCTACCTAACTCAGATAAAGAAAATGCACTTTCTAGCACATCCACCACCTTCAATTTTCTTCATCCCCATAGAGTTTTTTTCCATTTTTTTTTTCTAATATCGGTGAGTATCAGAGCCCGCTTACGTGCACCTTGACTATTCTCACATGACATACAGTCTGACCCTATAACAATTAGATCTTATTTCTTAGGTATGTGACCACTATAGATTGAACTCACAACCTTTCCTAGCTAAGTGACTATCATGGATTGAACTCATAATTTCTTGCATCTCCAAGACCCTTATTGACCACTAGGTCAACCCATAGCGTTAACAACCTTCCTTATCTTCAACATGTCTTCACTTCCGACCAGTGTTTTAAAAACCTCCAAAAGGCCCACCTCAGGCTCAATGTTGGCGCCTCGCCTTTCCAGGCACGCGCCTTTTCATAAAGCCCTCAGGCGCGCAAGTCGCACGTCTTGAAGACTTTTCTTATTTATTTAAAATCTAAGTCAAACAATAATGTTTTACTCATTTTTCTCTATTTGTTTTTTAATTTTCAAATTCAATCAACAATTACTTCAAAGTTTTATTTTAAAAAAACAAATTAAAACCTAATCGTCAACCCTAACCACCAATCCACTTCCCTGTTTTCTCTAATTATCGTCGATGAAGAAGTGGATGGGGATGAATACCAATCCACTTCCCTGTTTTCTCTAATTATCGTCGATGAAGAAGTGGATGGGGATGAATACGTATTTAGCAACCATAAGTTTGATCTTTAGGACTTTAGATTTTTATTTGGAATTAATATTTTAATGTTTCATGTTTTTTATGGGGTGACTATGCAAAAAACTCTTATTGAAAGAGATTAGTATATATGTTTTGTGTATGTATACATATATGCGCCTTAAGTAAAAAAGCCCGCGCCTTTTGGTGCGCCTTGCGCCTTAGTGCGCCTTGAGCAGTGTTTTAAAAAGCGTAAGGCGTAATGACCCTCTGGAGCCTGAGGCGCAAGGCGCACCAAAAGGCGATGGCTTTTTTACTTAAGGCGCTCTATATAAAAGAACACAAAAATTTATATATTTGTGTGTATACACAATAAAAAATATTTTTCATGGACATAAATGAGGTTTTAACCAAGAATAATATATAAAACATACATAATATTCAACTATCAATTTTCACGTGCTTTGAATGACCTAATACGAGGATCTAAAGCACAAAAAGCGCAAAGGAAATAAAAAATTCCATGAGGCACGCCTTTTAAGACCCTTGAGCTTTTTAAAACACTGCTTCCGACCGATACCAACCTACACTAATAAAGAGCTACACAAGAACTTCACTAGCTTTCTGGCAACCATTACTAATTCAAACTAATGAGCTACACATACGGTCACCCTACCCCCATCTTCAATTCACTACAACAACTCATCCTTTATAGAAACCTCCTAAAAACAAAGTGTACAAATCATATCACATTATAACTTGAAAACATAAAAACTTCAGTCAAGACTAGGGACGTAGATGGCCCGGGTTGGGTAGGGTTCGGTTGGATGAATTTTTTGGACCAACCCAACTTTTTGGATTGGTTAATTTGTCAACCCATTCAGACCTATGCATTAGCGCAACCCAACCCAATATTTTCGGGTTGGGTTCTCGGATTACGTTACTCTCATTTTTTCTCTTTAAGATTCAATTCATAGGTTCATAAATATGTTAAAAAAAATAATAATGATAGTATACTTCAACCTATTATCTATCTTATTAGAGCATATTCTTTTTTTAGAAGGTTTACACGTATGCTAAGAACTTGTCTTATTAATTTATCTTACATACACGCACCTATCTTGGTTCGGGTTGGGTTGAACGAGTAAAAAATAAGTCAACCCAAGAACCAAACCCAACCCAACAAAAACTATAAACTCATAACTCAACCCAGCCCAATAAAATTATAACCCAACCCAACCCTTACGGTTTGGATTGGGTAGTCCAGATTGCTCAGGTTGCCGACTTTTTTGTACACCCCTAGTCCAGACCTCCCCAAAGAGGGTGGCACAGTGGTCGAAGACTTGGTGCTCCCCTCAAGGTCCCACTCACCTGTCACACTAATTTGTAAACACTTCCCCTGTCTTCATTCCCTTACTGTCTCCCAATGCCTAGCCTGACTATAGCAAACGAAGCTCCGATTTTTCAATTTCCAAAAATAAAAAAAAATCTTGAGTGCAAAAACAATTTGGGCTAGGTTTGAATCGTTCTTCATCAGAAGAATGCTACCAAAACTTCTCAAACTAAACTCATAAAACACAGCACTAGGTTTAACTAATTTCTAATGCTATCATGTAAAATGGTATAATAATGATAATAGTGTACCTATAGCCCATTGCAACATGCTGTCGAGCGAAGAAAAGCCGCCGTCGAAGCCATCGCCGTCGTGAACGGCGGGGGATTCGCCGTCTTCTTCAGCAGAAGACCAGATTACAGTTCCCGACGAAGACTTGTTTTCATCGGCAATCGCCAATGTCAGTGAGAACCATAAACAGAGACCGGCGGCTACTAAGAATCGCACCATCTTCTTCATCTCCAAAGATCTGTGGGATTGAAAATTGGAAGAGACTCAGAATGATTTGTTATAAAATTGGAAGAAAAATGTTTCAAATAAAAAAAAAAAATGGAAGAAACGTTGCTTTCTGGTCTGGGCTTTTGCAACTAAGAAAAAAAAGAAAAGAGAAGGGAAAATTTAGGGCATGTTTGGTTTGAGGGGATGAGTTGAGTTGGGTTGAGTTGGGATGAGAATAGAAGATAAGTGAAATAAATTTATGTTTGGGGGAAGGAAAGAAAAGACAAAGTTATGTTTAATGCGATGGAAAGAGAATGGTCGAAGTTTTTATTAAATAAAAAAATGGATATTTAATAGTTTTTTAATAATAAAGTTATGTTTGATGGGATGGAAAAAGAATTGTTGAAGTTTTTATTTAAATAAAAAAATAAATATTGAGTAGTTTTTTAATATTTTAATATTTAAATAAAAATGTAGGGCCCACGCGTGGAGTTGGGTAGGAGATAGATGGACTTATGGAAGTCTATGGGGCAAACATGGAATAGAAGGCAAGTCAAGCCAACTCCACCGTTTGTCCATAGGACAAACATGCCCTTAGGATTAGTTTAAGCAGCAAATCATGAGTATATATGGTTTGAGTTAGAGAAATACCAACATTAGTAAAATGCACTTGAATGTTAAGAAAATAATGAAACAAATCAAGACTTTTATTGGAAACATGTTGAGTTGAGTTGTCGAGTGATGTTTCTCAATACTTGGACATTGAAGCATGTACGAATCAAGTCATCCACATTTACAAGTAAGAAGGTTGATATTTTTGTCCTAGTGTGATAAATGAACAAGGAATTATCAGGTCGTGATTGAGTGAAATACAAGAGCAAAGAGGTGATCACAACTCCTCAATACCAAGCTCGAGGGGCTTATTTGAGTCGGTGAAGCTTGCACACATGTGTATGATAGTGATGATCAATATAACCTTTTGTGGATGGATAATGTAAGACATCCTCTCATAAGGTCTCAAGCTTTGGAGACAAAGAATGGTTGAATAACCCACTCCTTAATTAGTAAGAGCAATAGTAAACCAAATGAATAAAAAATTATAATAGATTACCAAAGACCACTAGGTTGCTATTTTGTTTTAGTGGGCTAGAGCTTATATCACGTCCTAAGACCTAAACCCAAGATACTTCAAAAATATTCTATTTCAAGTGCTTTTTAACTGTCTCAAATTTGAGACTAAGGAAGACGCATGCCTCAAACTTTCCATACCTCAACGGTTGAGGTTGCCCCTAAGGACATCTTCAAACATAAGATTCTAAAAAGAAAAGAGAAAGTTGAACTTTAGAAATCGTATATTCACACCAATTATTCCACGCGACTTGTTGCAATGCTTATTCACCATCATGTTTACGCCAGCCATGTGCATGCTATATGTTAGTCGCAGCTCGGTCGTCACCAAGCGCGTTGGCGATGATTCCTCGGAGGCTAACAATTCCACATCTCGGTCCACGTCTATGAGATCGTCCATGAATGCTATAGTTCAATACCACGCACGGGAGCTTCAACGTGCTGCCTTCGAACGACACGCACGTCAGTGAAGCTGCGTCGCGTGCCGTATGGTTTGGAACTCTGGGTCAGATTGGTCGATGAAGTTTTCACTATCAATCTCACCCCTAGGATACAATAATACTAACCTGCATGTACATGTCCAAAATGTACAACTATTCTCGCGCTTCCACATATTCTGAGTTTGATGCCCAAAATGCAAAATGTATATATATATATGCAATCAAATATCATAAACTCAAATATTTATATCTTCAATTCTGGTCAACTTTTCAAAAAACTTAAAAAAAAAAAAAAAACATTTTAGACAAATACTTGGTTGTATAATGAACTATTTATCAAAGTTTTATTTTTGAAAATTTATCATCAAAACAACATTTTTTTTAACTTTATTACGGAAATGGTTTTTTTTTAAGAATCTTTGTTCAATGACGTCTTTAATACTAAAATTTTAAAATAGTCAAATATCATATTTATATATTTATTAAAGAACGAAAGATGTATAAGTTTATTGTCGAGACACTAAATAAAAAAAATAGGTTTTCTTTCCCTTTTTTGTTTTTTTAGAACCATCACAGTGATATTTTAAATATACTAGAATTTTAAAACCGGCATTGCCGGTGGCAATTTTTTAAATAATAAATTATATGTGTTTAATAAAATATATAAATTGAGTGCAATAAATAGTAAGTATATATATAATTTTTTTTTTCAGAAAAACATTACATGTTGAAAATCAAGCTGTTTATGTTAATTATACATTAAATCAACAATTATTTAATTTGAGAAATTAATTCATATTAATGGCATGGTCTTGACCGTTTTATCAAGGGGAGAATAGTAAAAAAAGAAGTAATTTATATCACTATTATATAATTATAAATAAGCTAAATATATTTATTAGTATACATTTATGAACTTATCTAAAGAATTATGCACTTAACCTCAAATGCTAATTATATGATTTTTCAAACTTTTTTTCTCATATCTCCGAGTTTTTTTTAGAAAGGCAATAATTAAGCAACAAAAGATTCCTACAAAAATTATTATAACAAAAAAAAAAAAAGTTAGATAAAAGTTAAGGTAAATAATCCAACAAAAATAAGATAACTACAATTTTTTATTATAAAAAAAAAAAAAAAAAAAAAAGCAAAGAAAGAAAGGCAAATCCAAGCAAAGAGAAAGTTTCAACTGTGTTTGTAAACCAAATGTAGAGAAATATATATATAATAGGAGATCACTGGTAATAAACTTTTAAAATCATGTACTTGACCTCAAATAATAATTTTATCATTCTACAATTTTTTTTTTCCACATCTCCAATTTTTTTTTGGAAGGCAACAATTATTAAGCAGAGAAAGATTATTACAAGAATTATTGTAACAAAATAAAACTTAGAAAATAATCCAACAAAAATAAGATAATTACAATTTTTTTTATTATAAATACAAAATAAAAATAAACATAGAAAGGTAAATTCAATCAAAGAGAAACCCTTAAGTGTGTTTGTAAACAAAATGTAGATAATTATTTATAGGATTGGAAAATTCAATTTATTATTCTTGTTATGAAATTTTAAGAATATAATTATGTGGACTGTGAAAATAAATGAATATTTACACGAATTAAGATAAAATATTCACGCGACGTTATGAAATTTAAGAAGATATTATAGCTTGAATTTATTTTCAAAAAAAAATATAGCTTGAATATAATTACGTGGACATGTAAAAATAAATGAGTATTTACACGAATAAAGATATAATATTTATACGTGTGAATATTTTATCGACATTATTATAATATAGTTGATTATATTATTTTAATTAGAATGTAAAATCTCAAATAAAATCTATGAGAATTGGTAAAAATATCTTATTTTCTACGTTATTGAAAATCTAAATGATATTGTAATTTCTTATTTGCAATTAATTTTTTTTTTATATTCAATATTATGTATAATTATTATTATTTAGTTAAATAGGATAAAGCTATATGGTGTAAATTAATATTTTTAAATAATTAAAATTCATTTAAATAGATGACATGTTTGTAATTTAGAGTGTAACTTGGGGTAAAATCGTCGAAATAAGCTACATTTAAAGTAGTATGATATGATATGATGTTTATTTTGTATTCCTGATTGTATTATTGTATTTTTTTTTAAATTGTATTTTTTTTTTATGTTATCATTTATTGAGTTATTTTTCGATTATATTTATATAAAATAAAATAAAATTCAAAATATGATGAACAAAATTATATATATTTTAACTAGATTTCTTTATAATTTAAATTAAATAAATAGTATAATACATGTTTTAATTCATATATTATATAATTTTTTAAAATTCACTTTAAACTTTTTTACCCATTTCTATTTTCGACAAGTTCTTTGTCTTTCAAATGAACTAATGGATTCATTTTCACTAAAGCTTAAAATCATGAGATTATTAAAATTACATAATTTCAATTTAATTAAGAAATTAAATTTGCAATTTAATTAAATAATTAAATTTGAACATAAAACAGTGTTCAACCACACTCAGTACAAATTAATTTCATCATTAGTTAGAATCAAGTTTCATTATTTAGATCATTTTTTTCTAAAAATTATTTCTTTTTAACCAAAAAAAAGTTTCAAATACATTCAACATTTGAAAGTTATTTTGTTATACACAATAAGTTTTCTAAAATTTTCTCTTCTTTAAAGTGATATTATTTAAGAAAACTTTTATTAATGATTGATATATCAAAATCTCAAATATAATTTGACAAAAAAATACACATTCATTACGTTGGAATATAAATTTTGACAAATCAAAGCCGCCACGTCATTATCTTAAAAATTAATGACGAAATGAAATTATATTTTGGGCAAATTATAAACCAATATTGTCTCAAAATTAAATGAATTAAAATTAATTTATTTGGAATTTTGGTCAAAATTAAAATAAGTCAGGTCTAATTAATTAGACCAAACCAAAAAATCGAGAAGCTTGGAAGCTTTCTAGAAACCAAGCCTCGGGAAGCTTTCTAGAAACCTAAAGCCTGAAATAGGCTTCAATCTTCAAGACCACCTAAATAGGTTTTAAGTCAAACCTGTCTAAATAGACTTATGTCGATTATCTTTGAAGACTTAAAGTTTTCTGGAAATCTAAAGTCTAAAATTTCAAGTCTTTGTCTCTCAGGTCTTCAGTATGTTCTCAAATGAAGGTAAAACTCTCTATTTATAGAGTTTCCATGGACTTCAAATGAGTTTGAGTTTGACCTATTTTAACCTAAAATCTATGAGATTTTGTAAAAATATCTTTTTTTTTTATAGAAAATATCTTATTTTCTTCATCGTAAAAATGATTAATATTTTTAAATAATTAAAACACATTTTAAATATGTGGCATGTTTGTAATTTAGAATGTGATTTAAGGCATGAAACTGTCCAAAAATGATTTTTCCCCTTTAAGATAGTATGATGTATCTTTTCCAAAAAAAGAAAAAAAAAAGTAGTATGATATATTAAAAAAAAACTTATTTTCATAATAAAGAAAAAAAATATAAAGAGTCTATTTCATACTCCAACTTTTTTACACTTGTTGGTGTCGAATTTTAAATGGTATGTGTCTAGTTAGAGGTTCAAATCCTACCTTAGATTATTATATTATTATTATTATTATTATTCATTATTATAAAAAAACAACAACAAAACTTCACTTTAATGTTTTGTAACCGATAAAAATGGCACCAAAACTCACTTATCCATTAATTTGGTCGGTTAAATTGATTAATTAATTAATTAATGTTATTTTTATTTTATTTTTTTAATAAAAAAATATATTTACCATACAATTTTTTAATGATTTTTTTTAGAATTAGTTAATTTTTTTGTTGACATTTGATTTAAGTTATTTTTTCAATAATTAAATAAGAAATCTAATTAATCATATAAAAATATTAATATTATATAATTATATTTCTTTTCTAACCGATCAACTTAATTCAAAAAAATTTGGTTAAATATTATTGTAATCGACATTGATCAACATATATTTAAAAACTGACTAATCATTATTTATTCGATCGGTTCGATTTTCAAAGAATGTATGAACACCACTAATACATACTAGAACACTCTCGCCCTAAGGCACATATCCAAAAAAATATCAAAATGTTTTGCATGTATGCTTATTCGAAATTTCAGGTGAAAATATTTTACAGATCTCAAAACTCAAAACTCTACCAATGTGTCACTTGTTTGCAAATTTATACAAGTTTAACTAATCTCAACAATTAAATATAAAATGATTATTCATAGACAAATAAAGAATTGGGAAGTAATGTGGGCCAATTTTATGTTTGCCTCATGAACTTTCATAAGTCCACCCAATTCCTACCCAACTCCATGCATGGGTCCCACATTTTTTTTAAACATTAAAATATTAAAATATTAAAAAACTACTCAATATCTAATTTCTTATTTAAATAAAAATTTCAACAATTCTCTTTCCACCACATCAAACATAACTTTATTATTAAAAAATTATTAAATATCAAACTTTTAATTTAAATAAAAACTTCAACCATTCTTTTTCCATTATATCAAACATAACTATTATTCCCCCAAACATAAATTTATTCTCTATTATCTTATCTTTTCATCCTAACTCAACCCAATCCAACCCAACCCAACCCAACCCATTCAAAGCCAAATAAGCCCTAAGATATTTTTTAATAAATAGGGTTTGTTAAAAAATAAATAATAAACTGCATTTGATTTCAAATCTTAAAATTCACTCATTTTTTAAAATAATAAATTCTATTTAACTATAATGTTGAACTGAATTTTTTTGTATGGTAATTCAGTTCAATATTATGGTCATGAATTCAATTTTTAAAAATCAATATTTGGCTCTCAATTATTTGAGAGTAGTAATACCCTCTTTGTAGGGTTCGTAATCCCCTCTCTTAAGCTAGCCAAATAAGCCCTAAGATATTTTTTAATAAATAGGGTTTGTTAAAAAATAAATAATAAACTGCATTTGATTTCAAATCTTAAAATTCACTCATTTTTTAAAATAATAAATTCTATTTAACTATAATGTTGAACTGAATTTTTTTGTATGATAATTCAGTTCAATATTATGGTCATGAATTCAATTTTTAAAAATCAATATTTGGCTCTCGATTATTTGAGAGTAGTAATACCCTCTTTGTAGGGTTCGTAATCCCCTCTCTTAAGCTAGTACTAAATAATAATAATAAATTAAATTTGAAAAAAAAAACTTTTTACACCAGCGTGTTAGACAAATTAGGAGGTCGAAGGTATATTAAACCTCCTTCTCACCCACAATACTCTGGCATCAGACATAGTGGAAGGAGAAATTATGATTTGGAGACAAAATAGAGGATCCATGCTTTCTGATTCTAGAGATTCATTTTCCCAAGGAGAATCCTAATTTAGGGAAGAAATAAGAAAATGAGCAGAATACAAAAGAAAAAGGAAAAAGTTATAATCATATTGCCCAATCTATCTCTACTCAAGATCACAAATCCCAGCCCATGTCAATGTCTACCACACAAGGGAAAAGTTAACAAATGGGCCAATTTTCCTGCAACAAACTTGTTCGGTGAATGAAAGCGAAAAAAGAGGTCTACCAAGAATTTTGGAACTTATGCGTGATAAACCATCTAACCCTAGAACATTAAGATTCATTCGTAAAGAGATGATTGCAGAACAGGCAAAACACGATATGAAATAATCCTAACCTTTTGGTTTCCAAAGACCACAAGGCCAACCAACTACGGTATTCATGTAAACAATTGAGACAAGAAAACAAGAAATGTCAATGAGATCAGCAGCGAAAAAACAATATAAATTAATAACTCATGGGACAATGGCATTAAATCAAAACAGTTCGATCAATATAAAAAGTATAGGCAAAACACGATGTGAATTACCAAACATAACTTAGTTTCATAGACAACATTAAAATTAACGTACTGCAAAAGCCATGCCAGCCAAAATGCTCATTCTTCTCAAGCAAAACTGAATAATCAACAACCAAATCGTAGAAAACCCGAGACAAAAACAAAATGTGCTCAATTGCAATATCAAAATTCATACCAACCCACAATCTGATCCTACATCAAGCCAATTCCAAGGCCGATAAATTAGTCGCCCTTCCTTCTAAAGGAGCACCCTTCTGTTAGCCTAGCACGCCCTCCAGTAGGCTGGCACAAGACCGCCTGGCAATTCCCACATACCACGACTGATTGCGAATGGCTGAATACAGTGGTTCTGTTTTCATTCAAAAGTACTCATTTAAGAACCAAATCTCAACTTTCGGAAAAAATATAAATAAATGAAGTTTGAACGACAATAATGCATACAGTGTTCTAATAAAGAGAGAAACGAATAACCAAACCCCATGTTTCAAAAGGCTATTGAGGC
The DNA here is from genome assembly GCA_037832685.1 of Sicyos baderoa. Taxonomy (NCBI): domain Eukaryota; kingdom Viridiplantae; phylum Streptophyta; class Magnoliopsida; order Cucurbitales; family Cucurbitaceae; genus Sicyos; species Sicyos baderoa. The sequence goes on from JBBMEF010000003.1 coordinate 11,455,146, forward strand.
TTGACTCAAGGCGAGGCTTTAACTTATAGCCTTGAGTCCTACGCCTTTGTTGGATCATAAGAGGCTTATGCCTCAATGATAATGCACAAAGGCTTAAAATTCCCTATACCTCATAGTATAACTAGAAGAATAGTATTAATATTTTTCATTCTTATAATATAAGGGTTTGAACCATAATAATATAGATTTTCTCTTATGGATTCTTTTGTTAGAAAGACACATCTCGGTCAATTTAATCATTTGTTGGCTTATTTTCCTCTAGCATCTCTTTCTAGAGTTCTTTGTTGTATTCATTAAAGGTGCTTGGAGAATTTACTCATGTTTCATTCATCAATGAAATTGTTTCTTATTCCAAAAAAACTCAATCTTATTATTGTTGGTGTTATGTATTTTTAAATAAGTATTATGTTTGACCATACAAGTCTACACAAATTTAGAATTTTTATACTCTTGTTAATTAAAATTGAGACTTACGCCTCATACCGCCTCATGGCTTACGCATTGCCTCTTCAAGAAGAAAAGCCTCAAGGTTGCTTTAGCCTTTTAAAACATTGACCAGACCAACCCAACCCAACCCAACCCAATTTGACTAGTTGGATTGAGTTAAGTAATCCGAATTAATAATTAAATTTTAAAAAGATCTTTTTATTTACAACACAACTATTTATGCATATATTTCTTTTATTTCATTAATTTTTAGAACTTTTTATTGTCTAATATTTTTTTAAGTCTTTAGGATATACAATGAAGTTGAATGGTTAACAACACTACAACCCAACCCATCTCAAAAATACAGGATGAAAAAGAACCAACAACACAAGCAACCAAGATTATCAAACCCCAAACGGTAAGGATTCAGTTGAGTTATAACTCTGTTTGGGTTGAATTGATTCTAGGCTTAGACAATCTTTTGGCTCATTCAACAAAACACAACCACAAGCTATATACATATAGATGTGTGTGAATAGAAATTAATTAATAAGATATTTTCTTAGCAAATTGATGAATAATATGCACTAATAAAAATAGTTAATCTAGGTTCAACTATAGTATCATCGAGTAAGAATAGAAAATATAATTGTTCAAAAATAGGAGATTAACGCAACTAAGAATCCATCAAGATTGGGTTGGATTGCTCTAATGCATAAGGTTGGACCGGACGGTTTGGTCTTAAAAATCCGCCTAACCCAAAACCCCAAGGGGTTGCTTGTTTGGGATATTTAGGTAGGATTTAGCTTTAGAATTTATTAAAACTCCTTGAAAACCTACATCCAAACAAATTTTTATTAACTCCTCTTCATCTATACTTCTAAAAATAACTCGCATTTCTAAATATTCAATTTTAATCATTCATTAATAACTAGTCAATCATTTCTAGTCACTCATTTTTTATCATTCCTTTGAAATCAATCAAAACAACCACTAATTTTTAATCATTTATTTTTTAACTAGTAAAAATAACTGCTCATTATAAATCTACATCCTAACAAAGTTTTGACTCTAACTCCTCTAGACAAAAACTAGATACAAACAACAACTTTCAATTTTTAACTACTCAATATAATTCCTAAAACTAAATCCTACCTAAACATGCCAGACAAACAGCCCCAAAACTTTTTGAGTTGGTCCAAAAGAACCCTCTTAACCCAACTAATGTACACCCCTAAATAACTCCATGAGAAAAGTTGAAGAAAACTTACATGTTAAAGCAACCCTGGCACTTCACATCCTGAACAAAGAATCCAAAGAACAGCTCAACCACCATTTTCGAACAAAAGATAAGATCAAACAAATGCAAAAGAATCAACACAAAACAACCTACCATGAAGAACGAGTTGGGGGACTGCACAAGACGCTTAAGCTTGTGTTTCTTCTTCTCCAATTCCGCCGGCGGATTGAGCAAATCGATATCGTTTTGAAGAACCTGCCATGAACGAAATCGAAAATTGATGGATTCGAATTCGGAAAAGATGAAAAATGCGTAATTGAATGTGGAGAATTTGGAGTTTTACCATGTTGATTTGACCGGAATTGTTTGGGATCGCGAACCCTAAAACTCCGACGAGAGAAACAGGGCGGTGCTGTGAATGTTGTGAAAAAGCCGAGGCGGGGCGTTCAGGATGAATATATAGGAGCGGCTGGGGATTCTATACCGTTGGATTTTGTTGGGAATTAATCTTGGCCTTTGGTTTAGAAGTTGTTAGGGTTACGAAGTGTGATGGAATGGAGGGTATAACCGTCTATTCGGATATTGATTTAAATTTTCTATATTTTTTTTTTTGAGAATTAAAATTTTCTAATTTTGTTCATATGATTTAAGAAAGGTTTTCTTTAATTACAAATTGAGGGCAGGGTGACTACACCGTATAATCAATCACGTCATTAATCCATTTAATTATAATTTAAGAAAGTTAAAACTTTGATTCAATGAATTTAAAAATTAAATTCAAATATGTGAAAGATAGTTAGTTATGTGTTGATAATAACAATGTAAGTTAATCATCTGTTTGAAGAATTTTTTTTATAACATTTACATATGAATAGTTATGTTCACATACAATCATGAATGGTATTAACTATTTTAGTATGTCTAGAGGTGTTCATTGGTCGATCAATGTCGATTTTCGGTAAAAATTGACACGGAATCGACCATATCTTATCGGATCAACAGGTCGGTTAAGTTGGTTAGGTTGATCGGTTAATTTGATTAAGTCGATTAATTTATTTCGTTTTTTTTCTTATTTTAATTAAAAAAACATATGCATAATATAATTTTGCAATAATTCTATTTAATTATATGAAAAATATTAATGTTTTACATCGTTGGTTAACCAAACTAACCTAATCGACCGACTTAATCGATAAATTTTTGATTTATTTTATTTTTAACGGACACTGATCGACATAGAATTGAAAACCGATCGACCGTCCTCTTTTTAGTCGGTCGAATCGATTTTCGGGGAATGTGTGAACACCGCTAAATATGCCCATTAGCTTTAAACTATTAATTGTATTAATATAAACCTAACTTTTAAAAGTATATCCATTTATAATTCTATTAGTTATTTATGGGGTAATCACGTCCGTCTCTAGGTCGGGTATCGAGACACGTCAAAATAATGGAGACATGTGAAATATCTACATTTTAGTGTTACAAGTGAGTTTTAAATTTGGGATCTTGAGGGGAGTACATTTTTAAGGTCTAAGATATTAAATCATATTTTAATCAAGACCAGCTTGTTCTTCTTCCTTATCCTATCATTCTTGAATGTGAACCTGAGCTCAACCATTTCAAATGACCCAGTTCCAACTCCATGGCCACACCAATTCCACTCCGTCGAGCTCGTAAACACCAGCGGAACTCTGCAGGTAACCGAGCTCTGGTACGACTGGCCGAACGGCCGCAACTTCAACATCATCCAGCGCCAACTCGACTACAACCTCTACGACCTCCAGTGGAACAATGGCACCACCTTTTACTACACTCTAGAGTCCAACACCTGCTCTATCCGCCAGTTTGATGTCGACATTCTCCGCCCCGACTGGCTCGACGGTGCCACTTATCTCGGCCAGCGCCATGTCGATGGCTTCCTCTGTAATGTATGGGAGAAGGTTGATTTCATTTGGTATTACGAGGATGTCGTTACCAAAACGCCCGTTCACTGGGCCTTTTTTACTCGTAAATCGCTTCGCTTCAAATTTAGTTAATTAGAGAGTCAAATAGCCCTAAAATAAGGTGTTTTAAGTCATGCATTATTGCTATACATTGTTACTTAATTCATCTTAAAGCAGAGAATTATCATTCAATTGTACTGCATATTGTAAGAGAGGCAAGAATTAGAAATCATAAGAAAAATGAAGGATTTCTGTCAAAAGTTACGTTTTCAGTATCTTAATTAGCATTCCTAGAACTTGTGACTTGTGGAATTCATTTTATCATTTCAGGAAGAGAGCTTCAAATCTGCTGATTAAGGAGCTATGGGAAAGATGAATCAAAGAGTCTGAAGGAAGGCTAAATGTTTGGAGCGCTTAATCACGCAGTTGTTGAAGTCAGGCTGCCTAGAGGGTGGTCCCCGCTTTGTTATCAAACGGAAAATGCATGACTGTGGTCCCCAAGCTGACGTATGTTGAAGTCATCTCTAGAGTAGCGCCCAAGCCAATCCGTGGATCAAATCCTAACCGTACATAGCTCTTTGAGAAAGGCTATTTAAAGGGAATTTGAATTCTCTTCCTTCTTCGCCATTATTCCATTTTTCAAAAGCTTCCGCCATAGCCTTTGCCCCGAGCTCAATTCTGGAGTTCTTCGAAGCTACGGTGGAGTCGCGAGCATCCGTTCTTTCAGCATTTTCAGCAATTTCAGTATTTCGAACTATTCTCTTAGTGTTTTCTGCTTTGAGTACACTGTTTTCTGGAGCATGAACGTTTGTGATTGCTCGATCTTGTAGTTCGTAGTCATTTTCTATCGTATTTTAGTATTTTTCTGCTTTGAACTATTTCTGCATCGTGTTTGTGATTGATCGGAACTATTATGCAATTTGCAGCACTATATCATCGTGGATCTGTTTTACTATTGAACATTTTTGAGTTTTGATCTCGTTTCAACGATGTTTGCAGCATTTTACCTTTTTGTTGATGTATTTGTAGTGTCGATCATGAGCTAAACTAGTTTAGGTGAAGGTTAAGGGGTTAGGTATGTGAAGCATGCCCTCGGGATAATCAGGGAGATGTTGAGCTGAGTTATCCTAGTTATTTTAATCCTTAGCATGTTTCGACCGACCATCCATTCATGCTAACTTATTTCGACGTCCCGAGAAGGGGAGGAATGAGAGATCTACTAGAGAAAACCATTAGTTTCGGAATAGGATCTCCTATCCGTTAAAAAAGGGGGCTAGAGATGGTCACTTCGCTAGTGCGCATTACGTGTTTGTTATCTTCGAGCCTTGACGCGAGAGTGCGGGTTAGCGGAAGATGAAGGCATCCCGAGAGGGAGTTTTAGAGCTCACGGCTGTGTGGAGTTTGCTTCTTACCAATAGCATTATTCTTAGGCATGTGGATCATACCTATTAAAACCTTAACCCAAACCTATCTTCACGTTTGAAGTTTACATTGTGTGTTGTCTGCATTTTACTTTAGCATTGTGTGTTGAATCTGTCGGACTATGTCATTGCTTTTTATTATCGCTACTGCATTATTTTTCCCATTACTGTTAATTGTTTCCACAATCAACTCAATCCTGGTAAACAAATTTCTCATTTACTTTTATGTTATTGACTTCTTTAAATCACATTTTGATGAAATACACGAGTCTCTATGGGAGATGACTTTACTTATTACTTGCTACAAATGATCATGTATACTTGCATGTGGTCTGATTGAATGCTAAGCTCATCGCATTGATTTACATATTTTTAGAGTGTAGCATCGCGCGTATCATCTGCCCTCTTATATATTTTCACTTGTGTGTTTGTTTTTAGTAGAATCGAGTGGAGTAGATGGGAATGGAGAGGTTAATAGTAGTTTTGGAGTGCTTAACTACTCGTTTGATGATTGAGGTTAACAGTAGTGGAGTAATTAACTACTCGTTGAGTCAATTATCGGAATGCTCAAATTTTTACTCAGTTAAACTTAACTTCGATTTGTAGTAATAATAATAATATAAATTTGTGTATTAACAATTATTTGTGTATTAACAATTATGTTTTAGTCAATTGGTAGGGAATACATTAACAAGCTAGGTAGTCTTAGTTTGAATTTAGTATTATGTAATTTGTTTTTTTTTTTAACTATTATTATAGACGAGATCTTAAGGAGGAATGAAAAGATAAATACAATCCAATTAATCAACCGAGCTTAAAAATATATGAGTGGATTGGATTATTCCAATACATAAGGTTGGATGGATTGACAACCTAAAAATTTCAGTTGGTTTAAAAAAATTCTCCAACACAATTGAGATAATGTACACTCCTAATTCTCACGAGACAACTATTAGATCACATGAGATGTATGATAATAAATATACTTTTTGAACGCCAACAAGAGCTGTAGCTCAAGCGACATCAGTATATATTTAATGATTTAGAGGACTTAGGTTGCAGTCTCTCCCACCAAGATGGAGAGATCTTTTCACATTTTTAATATGAGATCTTCAACAAATTTTAAAACATTTAACTGTTTTAAAAAATTCATAAAATTAATTTTAGGTAAGTGAGAATAGATTGAACTCATAACTTGCCTCAAAGGTCTTATTAACCACTAGAAATGGTTTAATTTCAGTTCCATGGCGTTTTTTCCTTTTTTTTACTGCATTAATTAGCCAGGAATGGAAGCCCATGTGATGACATTTGAAGTGGGAGCAGTGCTAGAGGATGAGGATGAGAAATGGCAAGCCCCTCCATATTGCTTTGATGGCAAACCAACAACAATTGGTGTTCCAAATAATGGGATTCTGAAGCAGAGTTTGCCTCTCATGGAGTTTTGAGGGGTTCCCTAATTCTTACAATTTTTTTTTTCTTTTGAAACCAGAAAACCAAAGCTTTGCTCTACTATATTTGGAAATTGAATAACCACGTCCGTCCTTAAATCAGACATCAAGAGACGTCAAAATCCAAACCTTCAACCACTTGTGCCACCATTGGGGACCCTAATTCCTACGATCTCAAACCTTATATGTTTGGTTGGAAATTTGTTGGACAGTTGAATTAATATATTAGACAGACATTGAGATTAACTGCTGATGTAGCTTGCATTTGTTCATCTGCATATGTTTTGGAAGGATCAAATTGTTTTCTAATGTAGTTTTGCTGACGGCTACAAGTAAACCATTCACTACTAGAAATTCGGGTATTAATGACAGACAAATATCGTCAGAATAAGGTATTTATGGCGGCTTGTTGTCCGCCATGAATACCGGTGACATCGATAACTATTGATGGCGCGCAGAGAATCAATGACGACATGCTTAAAATCGTCATCGATTGTTATTCATTGCGCATTTTAGCCCGCCATGTAAACTATTCAATGGCACATTTTGTCCGCCATGAGTTATTTATCTATTTGTTTTTTAAAAAAATACCCAAAAAAATGGACTGGGTATTTGTTTTGAAAAATGATCTATTTTTAAATGGTCCATGTTTTGTGTCCGCCATTAAAATACGCTATCCCTTAATTATACAAAAGACACAAAAGCACAAAAATGCATATATATATTATGTCCGCCATTGAAAGTCATTCTACTTTATAAAAAAAATGAAGGTCTTAAATAAAACTTTTCTTACAAAAAACCTTATAATGACCACTAACTCAGGCATGAAATCATAACTTATAGTTGACCATTATGTGCTACTCGTGCATGAAATCCTAACAAATGACTATTATGTGCACCACAAAATTTCAGCAGCATAACGACACGATAATGCGATTCTAAAAAAATTCAGAACCTGTTATATTCAACAAATTACTTGTATATAACGCACAATAGAAAATTCAGTTTCAGCCATAACAACTCATATGCCATACAAGTACATACTAAGACAACTAATTTGTTTCTTTTCTATATACAAACATCTAAACAAGCAACTAAACTACAACAATCTTCAATGCACATACATAAGCAACTATATAAAGATCTAAACAAGCAACTAAACTGCAACACTAATTCTGCATCAAAATGTCTACTTACGAATTCGTCTCATTCAACTCGTACCTCGGCTTGAGTGAATGTCAATCTGATCTACCCGACCAAGACATGATGTCAATCTGCATACGTATAAGGAAGAATATAAGTTAATAACAAATAAAAAAGATGTATAAATTGAAAATGAGCTAGAAATTTAGAAAAGGATATATGTAACCTATAACACTAACCTATATCCATATACCATCACAATCACTTCTAACGTATGAGACCGAGTCATCATCGTTAATATTAGGTAAGGATTTTATGACTCCGTACCCACAATCTTGGTCATTACCAAGTACATCATGACCGTCTTCTACTACAACTACTCGTTGTGAAGATGTTAGAACGACCGACCAACGAGGATTAATTGGATCTTTTATGTAGAACATCTGCTTGGCTTGGTTGGCTAAAATGAAAGAGTCGGATTGATGTCCAATGCGATTAAGGTCTACGGTCGTAAATCACATGTCGTCTACTTTAATTCCACCATTACTTTCCACCCAATCACATTTGAATAGGACAACTTGAAAAGTATTGCAATCGAGCTCCCAAATTTCTTGAACTATGTCGTAAAAGGCCATGTCACTAGTAGAAACTGTCAAAACGATGACCGGCATGGACAGTCATCGTTTTAGATTTATGACCGGCGATTAGCCGTCATAATACATAAAGCCATCGAAGGTCTTCCATGACTGGCACCAGATCGCCGGTCATGGATGATGAACGACGACTCAGTCATGGAAGATGATCAATGACCAACCCGATTTTGGGGTCATTGATGACTAGGTCATGGATGACTCTACATCCATGACCGGCAGCTGGTCATGGATGACACTAGTCATTTATGACCGGGTTCTGGTCATGGATGACTCTAGTCATTTATGACCGGCTGCCGGTCATAAATCTAAGTCATCCATGACCGGCTGCCGGTCATGGAAGA
>JBBMEF010000003.1:11463866-11475603 GCA_037832685.1 Sicyos baderoa
GTTGGGTTACACTTTTGCATAGGGTTGGACGGGTTGGCGATTTGACCAACCCGAAAAGTTGGGTTGGTCCAAAAAAACATTCAACCCTACCCAACCCGGACCATGAACACCCCTAGAGTTGACTATACGAATCTCCTTAAATTCACATTTAAAATATGTTTATCAATTTTATTCCACAACGAACCGATTCATTAATCTAAAAAAAATGAACCGATTCAATAAAACCAAATCGATTCCATTCGGTTTGGTATTTCAAACACAGACACTTAAAAGTTGCAACAACAAACAACACACAAATTCTAAAATCTAAGAGAAAAAAAAAATCAAAAGTGAAACTGATTTACAACCAGAGACGAAGATGAACGGGGGCTAAGAAGATGATAAGATCCAAATCTCATCGGAGTACGATATCCACATCCACGGCGGAGATCGGCGGCGCTGTCGTCCATTTCCATCAAAACTCTCTCAAAACTCTCCACATCGCACGGCAGCGACAGCGGCGCCTGGCAGTTGTAGCCGTACTCCGCCTCCGCCTCCTCCAACAGCGATCGGAACAGAGGATGATTCGCGTACTCTGTTTTGATCGTGAATCTCCGCCTCTCCGCTCCGACGTACACCGTGAAACAGCCTTCCGGCGCTATTCTCCGCCGGCGCCGCTCCTCCTCCTGGTCTTCTCCGCCGACCGCCAAACGAGGCCACGATTTCGTCTTCCTCGTCAAGAATCGCTTGATTCCGGCGGAGGAGGGCGGAGATCTTCGATCTCGGCCGAACGACTTGCATCGCTCCCAGGTTTTTGAGATCAGTCCCTTGTTCTTCACTTTCTCTCTGCTCGAATCCATAATTAGCGAAATTAGAAACGAAAATTGATCAGAAAATCGTAAAGTAATGAGAAGAATCGAACGGAAACTGGAGTTGATTATGAAGAAATTAGCCTCGATCGTAGACTAAATAGAACAGGATCTTAACCCTAGGGATCATTGTGTTACTCATCGTGATTAACTCAATATCAAATCGATGAATTTGGGGACGAAATTAATACAAAGAACAAAATTGATTGTGAAAATTCTTTGAAGATTTACAAAATAAGAGAAATTTGAAATTCTGATTTTTTTTTTTTTTTTTTTTTTGTAATGATTGGAAATGGCGTCTGGGTTGAAATTGGAGGGAGGAAGAAGAGGTATATATATATATTATATAAAACCAACCCAAGTGGAATTTAAATATTTTTCAATTTGTTTTTTATTTTTTAAATATAAACTATTGACATTATTTTACATGCCATCACTCACTTGTCAAACTGCTGTGTATTGGAAAAAAAATATATGTTTAGAAAAATATTTATGACGTTTATTATTTTCTTTAATTTGTGGTCGGTTTCATAACCATTACCTTTTTGTTGTGTTATTTTCTTTTAGAAAATTAACTCCTTACTATTTTTTTAAATTCAACCGTTGAATTATAAATATCGACACCATAACCACTAAATTTCATCATGCAAATTGATATTTGAGTTTCATATTATTTATGAAACTATAAAGAATTGGTTGGTTTCCTCTTCACAATATGCACTAAAAAAATATTTATATAAATATATATACTTAAAATAATTGCATAGCCTAATAAATCTATTAACACTTTTTTAATTGTTTTTTTCTCTTCTGATTTATCTAGACTACACTAATATTAGTATTATTGAGCTATTACACCTTGGTTAAATTATTTATTACTATTATTTAAACATCAACATTTTATTGTTTGTGACAAAAATTTATCAATATTTTATTGAAACTTTCATTGACTATTTCCATAGATGGTAGACTTCGAGAAAGTGACGTTTTCATCGTTGTCAACATTTAATTTCATGATTGAAGAAAGAAATTGAATAAAATATTAAATTGAGCGCAATGAGATATAAATAAACATTAAATATAACTGTATTAAAAACACAAGAAATAAAATCTAGAAAGTCAACGTCTATTATTAAATTTTAAAAACAAAACAAAAAAAAGGCAAACAAATTATAAAAAAATTTAACCTCCCGAATATTATTGTTATTTTTTTAATGCAACTCTATTTAGGATGAAAATGAAGGATTTTAATTATAGATTAGGTTCGATTATATGCTCATTGACTATCAAATGCATGTGAACATTTGAAAATATTAAAGGAGGAACTCAAGAAAAGTTAGACACATTATTATGATCTCACAAATATCCCACATTAAAAAGTGAGAGAACTCAACATCAATATAAAATAAATATAGGTTACTTTTTTCATTGTCAATCAATTTTGAAGTGAAACTTCATATTCTTTAATATATCTGCATAAATATTTTGTTGATAAAAATGTTAACAAGTCATGATATACTTGCGTTTAAAAAAGTAAAAAATAAAATAAAAGTCATGATATACTTGATTTCAACAACATTTTTTGTTGTTGCAAAAACTCAATAAATGAAAGGAGCAATAAAACAAATAAATCAATGAACTACCAAAATCTTAAAACAATATATATAAGATTTTAATATTATTTAGTTGTAATTCAATTTAATTTTATAATCATAAATTTTATTTTGAAAAAAATATTTAATTTTCATATTATTTAGAAGCAATAAAATATTTTTTTGTGTACAATTACAATTCTCCCCCTCTAATTAAAAAAAGAAAAACAGTAAAAAAAAGTCATATACAAGACTTTAATATGATGGGTAGGTAACATTAGCAACAAACTTGAAATTAAAAAGTCACTGGCAACACTTTAATGGAGCGAAGCCTCTCATAACATTGATGATATACATTTTTAACGCAACTCTCTCATATTGCACTACAACTTTATTTTAAAATTGATACTTAAATTATGTCAACGAGAAGATGGAGGGAGGTCATTAATGATATAGAAAGGGTTGATTAGAAAAGTGTATAAATTCGATGGTGGAGGCTATTAAATCTGGGAAGGAGATTACAAAAATACTGATTACGGGGATCGAACCCGTGACTGTGAAGTGGAAGTGAATGTTCAAAACTAGATAATAAAAAAAAAACTAATATCTGTATAATTTTTGTTTTATTAACTAAAAACTTTTTTTTTAATAAACTATGTAATATTTACAATGATTTTACTTATATTTTACAAATAAATAAGTTATTCTCTCAAATCTCATTATCAATATACTATAATTTTCTTTTAAAATTTACATATTCAATTCGATTTGTATATTAGTTTTCTTCTCGTAAAAAAAACTAAACTAATATATACTGATTTTTGAAAGGGGATTTTGGATGTATATTACCAAAAAAAAAAAAAAACCAAAAACAAAAAATTTCATATATATCATAATTTCCGAATTATTTATTCATGGCACAAAAGTGATTGATTACATTATTCATTCACTCAAAATCAATAGAAATCTATCAATTGAACTGATAGAAGTCGTAAGTCTATCGATTGAATTGATAGAAGTGTAATATGGTAGAATATGAATTTTGAGCAAAATGTGCTATGAATGAAATTATTTTAAAAAAATGTGCAACAATTGTAATGAAGAACAAGAAATGTACTATGGAGAGTAAATTATCTTTTTGAATAGTCCAAATAAAACAATTCAATATTATTATAATAACGAAACTGATATATTAAAATGTTTTTCATTTTATTTTGAGAATTTGTATTGTATAGCAATTTAGGGCCCTCTATTAGAATTGTAGCATATTTTTATCAAAAAAATAGTTTATACCAAAATTTCAAGTGATTGAGAGCAATCACGGGTAATTGATCGTATTCAATCAGTTTGTTAAGTGATTGAGTTCAATCAAACTCAATCACTTGTAATTTTGGTATAAACTAATTTTTGATAAAAACTTGCTTTAAATGCAATTTCTTACTTCATTTTTTTTTTTTTTTTGTTATACATGAAAACCCGCCTTTTGTTTTCACCCCTAATTTAAAGGTTTATTATTATGATTATTATTTATATTAAAAAAAAGAAGAAGAAGCCCCAGAATCAGAAAAAAAAGGGGGAAAATAAACAAGAAGTGAATGATATGAACCGCCATTGTCACCGCTGAAATTAGGTAGAAAGTAAATTGTGTATTCAACCCAATTCAGTTCAGTTCAATTCAATTTGGCGTTGTTTCTTTCCACAACAAAGGTACACATCATCTAACTTTTTGTTCATTGATTAAGTAGTTGAGAATGTAAGTTTTGTTGCAAATTTTGTAGAATAATGAAACAATGCAGAGATGATACCCAGCTTCTTCATTCATATTAACAGTAACTGATTAAACCCTGTAGTTTAGTTTACTGTACATGAGAGTTATAGCGGTTTTAGCTAGAAACATCATTGCACGCAAGGTGTTTGTTGTTTTGCCTGAATGAGCAGTACATTGCAAAAATACATAAATCATATTGAAAGCAAATTTGTAGTTGGAAGCTAGGGCTTTTGATTTTGAGGGCCCTGTGGAGGGGATGGGGGCAAATGGGGTACCCATGTTGTGGGGTCTCTAAGGTTGAATGCAGGGGGGGCTGGGGGAGGGGAAAATGGAGGAATCCATGTTCTAGGGTCTCTGGGGTCAAATGGAGGAGGTGGAGAAGGAGAAAATGGAGGAACATTGGGAATCCATGTTCTGGGGTCTCTAGGATCAAATGCAGGAGGTGGGGGTGGAGAAAATTGAGGGATATGAGGAATCCAGGTTCTCGGGTCTCGGGGATCAAAAGCTGGAGGTGGAGGAGGGGAAAATGGAGGAACGTGGGGTATCCAGGTCCTTGGATCGCTTAGGCTGAATGGAGGTGGCGGAGATGACGGCGGTGGTGGAGGAGAAAATGGAGCAATGTAGGGTATCCAGGTCCTTGGATCATTTAGATCAAATGGAGGTGGCCGAGGCGGTGTAGACGGCGGAGGCGGACTTGGAGGTGAAGGAAATAAAGGGGGTAAGGGTGGGAAAGGAAATGGCAAAGATGGTGGGTTAGGGCAAGTAGGAAAAGGAAAATATGGAAAAGGGGGCAATGGAGGTAATGGGGGAAGTGGAGGCAAAGGGAAGGAAGGGAATGGTGGCAAAGGAGGAAAAGGGAAAGGGAAGAAATTAGGAGGGAAGAAAGGGAGAAAAAACTTTGAGGAAGTCAAGGGATCTGGATTTTTCTCTTTCTTTTTCCCACATAAGGTTGCATTCTTCTTCAATGGCCTGTAGTTCAAAGCATTTAAGCTGAATATACAGAGATTATCTTGCTTAGACTTGACCGATATCTCTTCCGCTGTAGTTCGTAAACCCGGGACATTGCAGACTTTAGATGAGCTTCCTATTAAGCTTGCCTGGCAAAATGACTGCATTGTCATACCATCAACACAATTAATTCCATCCACAGAGGGAATTTCCAATCTATAAACTCCATATTTATCAGTTGTTCTGTTGACAGAGAAGGTCATCTGCTCTGCCATTTTGGGAGCAACTGCTCTGAATTTGCACTGTAAATGGATATCCACACCTAAACCACCACACCACATAGTATATTAAAACACAATACCATGCACTTCAAATTCTCTACATAACAACTCAGAAAAGAAGTTTTCTTACCAGGCAAGAAGTAGCTGTGCTTGGAGATACTATTGCTCAAACATGTGTCACAATAAACCGCACCCACCACCGTGATTCGAGTGAACGACGTTACCGTTTCAGCTGTTAAGCCGAACGAGTTAGCGAAGAAAGATGCCGTAAGAAGGAGGAGAAGGAGAGAAATGGCTGAATCCATAAGAAAGACTCAAGGATGAAGAAGAGTAGTAGGGGCTGTGAGAGAAGCTCATATGGATGGGGGTAAGGCCTTAAATTTTTCAAGCATTTCTTTGCTGAATACTGTTTGAATATAATGTGCCCGTGAGTTCTTGGTGTTAGACCAACTGTAATCAGAAAAAGAGAAAATGATTATTCTATTCACTACAAACAAACACATGTGAAGTACCTTTTTGGCTGAAAATGAAAAGGGGTTTTTGTGAGTTGGTCTTTTTAGGTAGATTCAGAGATAAATGGGACTGATTGGCTCTTTGATTTCCTAGATCTTGAAAGATGTTATGAAGAAACTTTTTCATGTTTCTGTTTGGCTGTTCAAATTATGGACTTCATTATCTTCAGCACCCCCAAGAAGGCCAGGCCATGAAAAAGAACTTAAAAAGAAGAAATGACGATGAAACCAAATCTAAAAAGAAGAAGAAATTACATAAAAGCTCAGGTTGATTAGGAAAGGGATTAAGCTTTAGCCTATTCCTCCACACCTTTCTAGATTGCATCGTCACCACCACATCTAGTCTTTATAATTAATCATCATGTAGTGACTTAGTGGTCAAGAGAAGTTTAGAAAACTAAGAGGGGATAAGTTTAATCAATGGTGACCACCTATTAAGAATTAATTTCTAACAAATTCTTTTAACATTCAAATGTTATAGACTCAGGCGATATCTCTCGAGATAATAGTTGAGGTGCGTGCAACCTAGTCCGAAGGAAAAAAAGCCAGACAAGAAGCTAAATGAAGTGCTGTAGAGTGATATATCAAGGCCGAATATATATATATATATATATATATATATATATTCGAATAGAATAAAATTTTTGAAATACTTGTAAAAATCGTAGCTTCAATTTTTATATAGCTGAAAAGCTGTTTTGTGGATAAAGTTTCCTGGTAGTTGTTGTAAGGGAAAATCCATGTAAACACCCAATTAGGCCTCTCAGCATAGCGGGAGCCCGAAGGTTAAGTGAAGCTGACTCAGACCCTTATGGGAGAGGTGAAACCTCAAAAAATGCTCAGGCTCGTGAGAAATAGGCCCAAGATGGTCCGGGGCAAATCGGACCCTGGCTTTAGGTGGGTTGGTTGGTACCTAGTCCCCGTTGACCGAGTTCTTAGATGCTTACGATCTGCACACCCCTAGTACATGGCCACTTCCCCACTTTCATCGTAAGCGAAAACTGCACGACCACTCCTCGTTCGACCGCACGTGGAGAACGAACAAGGGAGTGCAGTTACGCTCCACCTCCTTATAATGGTCAGACAAAAAATAGAGCGTAAGCTAATCCAAACACATGAACTACCTAGTCGATTAAAACTTTCTCTAGACCCTTTACTGACTTAGTTATCGAAGACAACGTGACTCACACCACACCAGTATGGTGTTTAGAATTTTTCTGTTTTGCAGGTATTACTTTCTCGGTAAAGAAACAGCGGTTGATTACGAAAAATCAAATTATAGTTTATTTGGGTTTTTTTTTGGCTCTACATAAAATCCTTTTAAATTTATAGTTTAACATAAAATAAAATATTTTGCTAACTACAAAAACAAAATAAATGAATAATTGAATAGAGCCAAAAGTAGGGGGAAATGTTTGCAGAATGATTAATGCTTCAGAATCTTATACATATTATGTTGAATAGTCATTCGTATTTGTGAGCAGTTGATGTTTACTATTATATGTCAAAAAAAATGTTGATATTTACTATTTTACTGCTGCAACCATGATGATGTTTCCAACTAGAACTACTGTTTATTACATTATTGTAACTGTTTATATTTTGCTATCAACTCTCATAACTCACCATATTTTCCTCCCCAATTTCAGTGTATTCTTGTTTAATACAAACCTGACAATTGAATTTATGTTTCAGTGTAAGCTCTCTGTTTAAATTGTTTTATTATTAGCTTGGTCTAGTTGTTTAGGATTTAATAATCTATAGCCGTAAGAGTCTCTACATTTGACTTAGGTGACATCATTGGATACCATACAAAATTATGATGTAAAAGAAAATATTAAAAGGTGTAAACAAATTTGTGGCATCCAATGATGCCACCTAAGCCAAATGTAGGGCTCCTCTGCACATCCATGTGTAGAGTAGTTTTACTTTAGCGGTAAAGTACAAGTTGATTTGTTTAAACATTTAAAAGACGAAATTCTATATATATATATATATATATATAACAGTAAAAAAAAACAACTTTATAGTTCAACCATAATTTTTTGAATCTAATTATGAAAAACATGTAAACTTGTAGTGATGGTACAAGCGACTCTGTTGGAGTTACTAACATTGAAGAATATTAAATTGAAGCATTAAGTTTGCTGGGATTCTTCCCATCCAAAAACAACGACAGAGTTCTAATTTAATGTGTTTCCAAAATTCAATTCTATGCATTTCTCCTTACTCCAATAGGTCAACAAGTATATTTAGCTCGATGAATATAAGTCTCTTGATAATCAAATATACTTCATCCAAATTTTTTACTCTCAATTTATATTGAACTGAAAACACAAAAAAAATTCTATTATAGTATGAAAGTCGTCCAGCTCAAAATTAATTGATAATGAGTGTAATCCACGTAATAACATATAAATGAGTTGAAAACTCCTCATCATTTTTAATGTGGGACAAAGCGAGTATCTCCAACATGTTCTTTCAAGATGATGTCATAGTGGAAATACCATCTTGGATAAATTAGATCCGAATTTGTTAACCAAGATACCCGCTTAAAGTTTAAGCACTTGGGGTGGGTCCAAATTACCTACTTAGGTTTATCCACAGAATTTTAGAACCAAATATTTACATGGAGCTCTGATATAATATTATATAGTATGAGATTTCGCCTCAAAATCAATTAGTAGTAAGTGAAGTCATCCACTTATCATATAAACGTGTTGAAGACGCTTCCCTTTTTCAATGTAGGATAAGGTGACTATTTCTGACATATTTCTCATTTTGCCCTAAGATTAGTTGATCATCAAATGATGTCATTTTTGTTCCTTATTCGGTTGACTAAAAAACTCCTCACAATAGTTATTGGTAGCAATTTCGACCATCTCCATCCACCTTGAGGGTATCAAGTTTGAAATTCACAAATGAATTTATTTATAAAAAACTCTAGTTGTCTCTCTAGTTCAAATCTCAAGACAAACACATCTATCTTTAAATATACAATGAAGCAAAACTTCGATTTCTTTTTTTAAGAAAATCTACAAGTGATCCGAGGTCCCGAAAAAAGTTAACATTTTCATGCTAGTTGAGTTCAAAAGTTGGTGAAGGCTTAAATAATAAAACGGATGTCATAAGAAAAATATAGGATAAAGGAGATTAGAAACAAGGCATCACGTGACCTTAGACATAAGGCACATGAGCATAAGACAATTTGTCATTCGTTACCATATTACTTTATTTCATTTTGAAATCACTTTCATTCATCCATTAACACATTAAAATTTCAGTTATGTAAACATACAATAATTACCCTACAATTTAGGAATGTTCTTTACAATGATAGAACTTGAAACTACTGTCTGGTTGACTAAGTTGAACATACTTAATTATTCGATCCATATTATGATTTTCTACACAAATTACATCACATCATTCCTTAGTGTAGAGAGAAAGAGAGAAGAAAGAATATAATTGAAGGAACATCATTATTTTTCATAGTCCATGCTTTATCTAGTTTGCTATGGACATTAAATTATTATATATTGAATTATTGTCATCAAAGTGTGGTGTGGTTGATCTCACATTTAAGTTATAATAAAACAAAAGACACCCTTTAAAGGTATATAAACTTTTGAGTGAAACAGAAAAACAAATATATGAAACTAATGCTCAAATGAGACAATTTCATACTCATATCACATACTTGACTACTTGAGCATTAATATTGGTACCCAATACACCAAAAATGAAGTTCATGATGTGATGCTTAAAATTCTAAAATTAAGTTTTGAATTAGAAAATGAAGAAGAGAAAAAAAAGGCAAAGCTTTAAATAAAGTTTCCATTTCTCTATACAGAAATGAGACACACTCTCATACATGAAAAGAAAAGAAAAAAAAAGGGGAAAATGAAATGAAATCTAAAGCCACAAAGCCCCAGCTTCCTTGAGAAGAGGGACCAAGGAGCCGTTAATATGGGAGGCCATGACTCTGTCCATGGAGCCCAGCAGCTTGCCGCCGATGAAGACGACGGGCACCGGGGCGGCGGCTGCGGCGGTGGGGGCTCCGAGGAGGGTCATCAAAGCCATTTCCATGTCCTTGCCGGTGGGGTGGCGGTCCAGCTCGTACACGGTGGGGCTCACTCCCATGCCGCAGAGGAGCCGCTTCAGGGCGTGGCACATGCAGCAGCTGCTCACGCTGAATATCACCACCGCGCTCTCCGCCGCCAGCCGGACCACCCGCTCCACTGGCTCCCTCGTCGCCGCCGCCGCCTTGTAGTAGTTGTAGTAGTCCCATGAACGCTCTGTTTGGTATTGCATCATTTTTAGTGACTCAGTGTTGGTTGGTTGGTTTGGGGTTTTGGGGGTTTATATAGGGGCAGAGGGGAGAGGGAATTCATAATTACATATATATATATATATATATATATATATATATATATTATAAATGGTAATTAAAAAGGACAAGCAGATACAATACTTTTCATTACCCCACATCAACTATATAACAACATCATGGCATATAATGAGGGACTTCATTTTTATTAACACAAGAGCTTTAAGTGAAAAAAATTAAAAGGAAACTATAAACAAATATATTCAAGTTGTCCTGCTAACATGAACCAGTTGAATTGGTCAAAGAAGATTTTGAGGTGCATAAAATTATGAATTCAATCCATAGTGACCACATACCCTACTTATGGATTTATTTATTACAAGTTCTCTTGATACTTAAATATTTTAGGATTAGACAATATATTAAACAAAAAACATGAACTAATAATGCTCTAAATTTAGAAGAGTAAAACTCTAAATTTTTTTAATCATAAAAAATAAAGATTTTTAATAATATAAGTTGGGAAAATGAGATCACAAATCTTATAAAAAATATATAATTACTCTCAACCAAACGAAAACTATATATCGATTTCAAGGATCAAAGAGTTAAACTGAATTTACAAGATATTGAAAGAATAGAAAAGTAAATTATTGAGATAATAATGAAAAAAGAAATTAAGAAAAGGATTAGGACATAATTTTAATGGAGTGAATAGGAAAGAATAAAAGAAAAAATAGGGGGGCAAAGGTAGTAAAAAAAGGAAAATGTGTCTGTTGTTGTCGCGAGGCGTGGGATATGTCTGTACTTTTTATTTATTTATTATTATTAATTTAATTTCTATAAAACAAAAACAATTTCGAAAAAGGAAAAAAAGAAAAAAGGCATTACGTAGAATAGGGTGTCAGAATTGAAGGCGGCTACCGGGATTAAGTTGTCTACACTACACAACGAAAAAAACAAACAAATTTACACACAAAAAAAAAAAAAAAAAAAATTGTTCCCACAAACCTATGTTAAATTAACTTATATTTACAATATTCTCTATTCTGCATGAGTTATATTTTTTTACACTTTGATCACACAATCATACTTGTACTTAATTTTTTTTTATAATTATTTTCTATATTATTTTAATCTTATAATATTATGATAACCAAGGATATTAGTGAGTATTAATTTATAATTAAATAACTTTTATAAAATTAAATTTTATCTTTTTTTCAAATTTTAGAACTCTCTTAATCATTAACTCTGACTCTATACTTATTATAACTTTAGTTAAATACTATATTAGCTTTAGTTTTATAATAATACATTTATAATAGGAAATTTGTTGTGTATAGTAATTTAGGATCATTTTTTAAAATTATAATACATCTTTATCAAAAATTCATTTATACCAAAATTTTGAGTGATTGAACTCAATCGAACTCAATCAATAACTAGTGATTGAAC
>JBBMEF010000003.1:11475703-11490629 GCA_037832685.1 Sicyos baderoa
TTTATGCTAACAAATTTTGCCCGCCATGGATACTCCGTGTTTTTTAAAATGAGGAATTCGTGCCCGCCATTGATACTATATTTTCTACTAGTGATGTCTTAGAAAATTATTTGTATGATTTTTTTAAAAAAAGGAAAATTATTTACAAGTTTATCGTTAAAATTATTATTATTTTGAAAATGATTCAATACATTATTAAAAGAGGATTTTGCATGTATATTACAAAAAAGAAAAGATAATTTCATGTATACTACAATTTTCAAACTTATTTAATTCTAAACACCACATTTGATAAATTTCAGTCTCTGTGGAAATACGATAATTTACTTATTTCTTATTGCAGACCGTGTACACTTGCACACAATCTACACCATCAAAAACCATTGCTTTTATGCATCACCGCATAAGAACGATAATTGGGGGCATTGTTTGCGTTGGAAGGAGAAGGTGGAAAAGAAAGAGCACTCTATTACCTAAGTCGAACTCTTACAGGAGCAGAACCAAATTATTCTCCCATAGAAAAGATGTGTTTGGCTCTTTTCTTCTCCATTGATAAGCTAAGGCATTACATGCAGGTGTTCACCATACGTCTAGTTGCAAAAGCTGACCCAATCAAGTATATTCTGTCTCGGCGGATCATTTTGGGTCGCCTGGCTAAATGAGCAATTATTCTCCAACACTATGACATTGTTTACGTCCCGCAGAAAGCTATGAAAGGACAAGCGTTGGCAGACTTCCTAGCAGATCATCGGCCTGTTCCCTCTGATTGGAAGTTGTGTGAAGAATTTTCTGATGAAGGGGTATGCATTGTTGAAATCACAAACCCATGGACCATGTATTTTGATGGTGCAGCACAAAGAAATGGAGCAGGTGCAGGCGTTGTATATTCATCTCTCCAAAACAACATATGTTGCCTTATAGCTTTACACTGGGAAATAATGCTCGAATAACGTTGCAGAATATCAGACCTTGATAATCGGTCTTCAAATGACCATCAATATTGGAGTAAAGTATATAGAGATATTTGGTTATTCGAAATTAGTGATAAGTCAAGTTCTACTCCAATACGATACAAAACATGAAGATTTGAAGTCGTACTTTATGTATGCTAGACGCTTATTGGAGAAGTTCGATAGTTTCATCATAGAGCATGTTCCGAGGTCGGGAAATAATAGGGCAGATGCATTTGGCTAACTTGGCTACTACTCTAACGAACTCTGATGATGAAAATATGAGCATTGCACTCTGTAAGAAATGGGTTGTACCACCGGCCGATATTGAGTATCATGGGGCAAATGCAATATCTGTCTATGTGATCAAAGAAGAAGACTAGCGTCGACCTATCATTGGGTACCTTCAGTATGAGAAACTCCCTACAGATCCTCGACGCAAGACAGACGTGCGAAGAAGATCTACTCGATTTATCCATTACAAAGAGACTCTTTACCGTCGCTCCTATGAGGGACTTCTTCTTCGATGCTTGGGAAAACAAGAGTCAAATACAACATTAGAGGAGGCGCATTCAGGCATATGTGGTGCTCATCAGTCTGGTCCAAAACTTCATTTCCAGCTAAAACAGATGGGTTATTATTGGCCGACTATGGTCCAAGATTCAATGGCGTACGCAAAGAAATGTGAAGCTTGTCAAATCCATGCGAATTTTATACATCAATCGCCAGAGCCTCTTCATCTCGTAGGTCTTATAACACCAAAGTCATCAGCAGGTCACTCTTACATTTGAAGCTTTTGGACTTGATCTCGTATGTCAAGTTGTTTTCGTTGACTATGGGAATCAATGCATTAGTGTCTAGAATTTATTCTAGCATAAATATTTCAATACTTTTATTGTATTGTGTATTCAATGTTTTAAGGTTTTCGGGATCCCTTCTAACTATTTATTAAATGAAGTTTAATTTTTGTTATGATTTAAAATCGACCATTCTCATTGTTGGGTTATTTTTAACCTTGTTTTATATGCAATGTAGAGTAAATTCCTTTATTTTAGCTCGTTTGGAAATTTTGGGTCTTTACATATTGATTATGTATATATGTTAATGATATAAATATAATAGAAACTCTTAAAAAGTTTTCACACTTTAATAAAATATATTACGAAAGAATTGAGATGAAAGGTCTCGAAAATCAAGTGCAATTTAAATATTTAGCAGATGTAATATTTAATCATCAATCATTTCATATACATAAAATATCTTAAAGAGATTATACTTGAACAAACCACATCATTTGAACATACCAACAATAGCTTGTTCACATGATAAATATAACAATATAGTTCGTCATCGAGAAGAATACTTGTTAAATATTTGGTCATGAGAAGTACCATATTTTAGTGTGATAAGTGCACTTATGTGAATATTAGTTATCTAACCCACATATCTTATACAGATTATCTATTCAGTCGAAGTCGTGCAATTCATGAAACAGCTAGTAAGGATAATATGTATGGACGGGATCATTTACTCAACACATGATTCATAGAACCCATGGCTTGACTTGTACCAAAGAACAAATTCAAAAGATAATTTGATAGGGTCATTTACACATACATTACTTCTTGCCATATTCGATAAATTGGTGTACAATAATGGAATGCACCAACTTAGATATCTCAAACAATGCTTTTATGAAGGGAAGTGAAATTACTGCACTTTTTTTTCCTTAACTAAGGTTTTCTCCTTAGATTTTTCTAACAAGATTTTTAATGAGACAGTTATGAATATCTAAGTAGCACTATTATGAATAGAAATCCATCCTACCACAAATTCTATATTTAGAAGTCTCCATTACCTAACTTCCCTATAAAATAACATGCTTAATCTAATTATGAAAAATATAAATGGTAACTTTCACTTTGTAAATACTATAAATCAATATTGTATAAGCTTTGTAAATATACTATTGAATAAGAATCTCCTCGCACTTTTTCTCTCTACATTACATTCTCTTCTCTTATTATTCTTTCACTTGTTCATGTTGTTAAGTTTTGCATTCAATTATTAGTATTAAAATAGATTATATATTTAAAATAATTATTTTAAAAACAACATGAGTTTTTTTTTTTTTTTTTGAAGAAAAAAAAACAGCATGAGATAATCATACTTCATTGTTTAGTATTATATATTATGATTTTGTAGACAAGTTACATGATATAATTCCTAGTGTAGTAAGAGAGAGAACAAAGAGTGTAAAATAAAAGGGACAAAAATAATTGACAGAACAGCATTATCTTTGCTCCTCCATGCTTTAGTAGTTTGCAATTTGCAAAGAACATTAAATGATTGTGTATATGTAGGTTTTTTTTTTCTTCCAAAATTGATAATATTAATTATACACTTGGCATGAAAAGTAGAAAGAACAATTTATTTGATTTTCTTTTTTTTTATTTAAAAATTCTGAAAATAATTTGTTATTGTCCCCTTCATGTCCTGATTAAGCTACACACTATAAATACTTTTCCATTCTCAATTTTGATTACTGAACCTAACGTGGAGCTTTATAAAAATTGGAAAACAGGTTAATTAAATGGGTAGTAAAAGCAAAACTGGTTAAAAGTATTCGAAATTGAAACTTCAAACTTTATATCCAAGAAATAATAGCTCAACCGATATTCGTATATTCACAAGTGGTCATTTCTCTATTCTCAAATCCTGTGAAACTAAAAAAAAAAAAAAAAAAAAATAGAAATACCTTTTTCTAAAAGCCAAAAAGTAAAGAAATAAACTTTAAACTTCAAACCAATTGATGTTTAAATGATTTTTAGACCTTAATAATATAGTCAATAATAGTCATTAAAACTCTATAGAAGGTGTTTGGATGAGGTTTTGATGAAAAGTTAGTTTAAGAAGTTATTTTAAGTAGTTAAAATCTACAATTGTAGTCAAAAATTTGTTTGGATGTGATTTTTTTGTAGAGAAATTAGAGTTAAAAGCTTTTTTGAATGTAAATTAAAATGAGTAGTTATTTTGAGTAGTTAAAAAAATGATTAAAAATGAATTATTTTGAATAATTAAAAATAAAAAGTTATTTAAATAATAATAAATAAATGGTTAGAAATTAGTAATTAAAAATAAAGAGTCATTTTAAATAGTAAAAATGAAAAGTTATTTTGAGTGGTTACATAAATTCGTTTTAAATATAACAAACAAACACCCCTATAGATTTTTTTTTTTTTTGTTTTTTTCAAATCCACTTCTACAATTTGAGTGAACCCAACCGATTAACAAAGTCAATATAACACCAACAGTTGGGTAGAAGTTAAAAATATTAACTCTTGGGTAAACATTAAACAAACAAATGAGATATTTTGTAATTTGAAAAGAAATGGATGTTTTAGCAGTTGAGCTCATATTGAAGATTAATATAATGTTCATAAATTTGAAACACGAAATGTAAGGAAGAATGGTAAAAGAACATTTCTCTCTATACAAAAAAGAGACACATTGAAAATGAATCTGAAACATAAGGAACCCCGGAATTATATCTCAGATTCCAGAAATAAGCAAGTTGCAAAAAAGGGCATTAATTTAGATTAATTAAACTAAATCTAAAGCCACAAAGCCCCAGCTTCCTTGAGAAGAGGGACCAAAGTTCCATTGATATGGGAGGCCATAACTCTGTCCATGGAGCCCACCAGCTTCCCCCCGATGAACACCACCGGCACGGTCGGGGCAGCGGTCCCGACGAGCCTCATCAAAGCCCTTTCGATTTCTTTACCTCTCGGGTCGTGGTCCAGCTCGTACACCGTGGGGCTCACTCCCATGCCACAAAGCAGCCGTTTCAGGGCGTGGCACATGCAGCAGCTACTCACGCTGAATATCACCACCGCGCTCTCTGCTGCTAGCCTGATAATTCGGTCGACGGGGTCTCTCGCCGCCGCGGCCTGCATGTAATAGTCCCATGAACGCTCTGCCTGGTAATGCATCATTTTTGTTTGTTCAATTTTGAGGATTGTTTGATTTTGTGAGGCAGTTTATGGTGATGTTGGGGTTTATATAGGAGAGATTGGAATTGGTTATGTTGTGGGGCATGATAGAATTTGTGGGGTTGTGTCTCTTATTTATTCTTTTTTTATTGTCTAATTCTCTAGGAGGTATTTGGATAAGGTTTTGGATGTAATCAAAAATTCTTTTTGATCTAGTTTTTATGTAGAAGAGTTAAAAGACAATTGTTTATTTGGATATGAATTTAAAATGAGTAGTTATTTTGAGTAGTTTAAAAATTAATTATTAAAAATGAATTTTGTTGAGAAATTAGAAATGAATGATTAAAAATGAGTTATTACAAGTGAAGAATATTTTGAATTGTTATAAATAAATTATTAGAATTTTGTGGTCAGAAATGAGAAATTATTTTTTAGTAGTAAACATGAAAAGTTATTTTTAAAAAAATACAAAAAAATGAGAATTGAGTGTCATCTATGTTTGTATTACCTCTCATGTTAACGTGTTAGTTTTTAGTTTATTTTTTTATTTTTTGAGAAATTGTTAACGTGTTAGTTTAGTTGGTAGATTATTATGGTATTTTTAATTTTTGATTATAATCTTAACATTTTCTTTCATTTATAACTTTTTTACTTTGATAATATGTGAAGTGTGAAATTTGAACCTAAAATTTATCAGTTAAGAATACATATTTTACATCAATTGAGTTATGTATGGATATTCATATTAATCTTTGATATATGAATTTGAACATCAACACAATTAGTATTTCAAACCATGGTAACGTTTTTTTGAAATTCAAATATTGAACAATTAGATGGTACGTCTCTTGATTTTAGTCGAGGTAGACGTAAACTAATCGAGCAGTCATGATCAATATCAATATTCTCGATGACTATTATTAATATGAATGGAAGGGGAAATTAAGTGAAGCTATAAAAGCTTAAAGAAAAGGATTTGAAATTAGTAAGTAAGAAAGAGAGAGTGAAAGTAAAAATATTGAATAGGCAATTGGTGGGGCAATGGAAGTGATAAAGGAGAATTTGTCTGGTTGTTGTCGCGAGGCGTGGGAGGAAGATGTTTGTATTGACTTGCTTTCAAAAGGATTGTTGTCTGTACTCTCTCTGTTTTTTTTCTTTCTTTCTATTTTCTAGAAAACAAAAACAATTTCCAAATTATGGTTTAATCGGCAAATTTACACGGCTCACTGATTATGTGTTACGTTTTATCGACAAAATAAATTAATTTTATTGAGAGTACAAATTCTCTTTGAATCTTATTTTATTTCCTATTTTATTTCTCAATTGTTACAAAGGACAGTACGTAACTATATATATATATATAACAAAATCTTTTTTTTTTTTTAGAATATTTTTGTTTAAAATCAAGAAATTAGTCTTCCTACAATATTTGTAGGGGTTTGAAACCATTACATTATGCATTCCAATGCTCCATTTGACCAATTGAGTCATCCCACCATAATTATTATAGAAATTAATTTGGTATTTTTATTTTTTGGAAAATTATAATTTAATCATTATAATTTTAAAATTCAAATTCAAATTTCATGGTTTAGATAAAAGTAGATTTCTTTTTTTGAACAAAAGATAAAAGTAGAATTTGATCTCTATACTCTCAGATATTAGAATTAATCTAAACACTTTTACAAAATCTAAAATAATAATAATAATAATAATAAAAAAAAAAAATTCATGTCATTTATACAATATTTGCAAATTAAGTGCATGGAAGTATTTATCCACGTATAAATTTTCTCAAAAAAGAAAAAAGAAAACTATCCAAATAAAAACTCTAAAATATATATATATATATATCTCGTGTATAAATAATGAAATTTTTTGTTTAATATAATTGACTATCTCACATTATTATTTACACAAGAATAATTAATTTTTACATGTTTAATTCGTTAATAATTATAAAGAATATAAATTATTTCTTTAATTTCATCAAATAATAAAAATTAAAATTACTAGAACTTAATTCTATATTTTCTCCAAAATATAAAAATTATATTCTAGTTTTAAAACCATTTTGGATAATAATTTATAATTTTTAAAGAAAAAATAAACAGAGAATAGGGTGTCAGAATTGAAAGCGGCTACTGGGATTAAGTTGTCGACACGGCCAAAAATAAAAATAAATTGGGCCTAAATAATAGAATGGTGTTTTTTTTTAGAATAATTTGGGTGCACCCCGGGTAACACCCTCACCATGATACCTTGCATTTAGAGTCACATATCTTTTTTTTTCTTTTAATTTTTTTTTATAATAAATATAAAGTAAAAAAAGAGAGATAAGATGTGTGGTACCAAATGTGCCACATGGGTGATATCACGGTGAGGATGCTATCCGGGGTGCACCCAAATTGCTCTCGTTTTTTTTAGAATGGAAATGAATACAAATTTAATAAAGAATAGTATAGACAAAGCCTTGTTTGTTTCCTTTTTAATAAACGGCTGTCTGCTGTGGTTGTCGGCTTCTTCTTTTGTTGTACAGTAACAAAACAACTTTTATTATACGAAAAGGAAGAGAAGAAGAAGAAATGTCTGATGCGACCCTTACGCGCATGTTTTGCTTTTGCCTGCCTCTCCTGCATATGGATTCTCAAAACCCATACTAACCAATCAAATTAAGGGTGTGTTTTGATTACCCAAACGAGTGACAAAATGAAAGTGAGGATGATTTTTCGTGTTTGGGACATTGAAAAATATTTCTCTCATAATCACGTTTTCAAAAATTATATTTTTTTTATTTTCTCTCCAACAATATTTTATACACATTATTTTTCACCCTCAACATATTCATTTTTTTATTTTTCTCATCATCATTCACTTCGGTCTAAACAAAAATAATCATTCTTTCATAATCATTCTACTCATCTCAAACGCAAATACTCATTCTTCCTATAATTATTATTATTATTCCATTTCCTCCATTTGGGCCACCAAAGAATAAGGGAAGAGAATGAGTATGAGGATGATTCTCTATATATGTTGGGTTATTGAGAATCATTCCCGCATAATGACGTCTTCCAAAAATTATTTTTTTATTATCCTCTTAACCATTTTTTATTATCTCTTTAACAACTTTTCATATATCACACCACTATTTTTTACTTTCATGATCATATTCATTATCTTATTTTTCTCATAATCAATACTTTCACTCTAAACACAAATAATCATTCTTCTCATAATCAATATCTTAACCTCAAACACAAATAATTATTCTTTGCATAATCATTCTTCTCCTTATTTTCTTTCTTATTCTTATTTCTCACTTACTCATTACTATTCTCCTTCCCCAAACATTTGCTAAAGGATCATTTTTTATTTTGATATTTGTAAATGTCCTAATTAGTTTATACTCACTTGGATTATTTTAACTGATCTATTTCCTATATTTTAGATAAAAGACTACAATGTTTAAATTTAGAAAATACCTGTAAAAATAATTATTAAATCGGTGACTATCAACATAGTATTAAAATGCACGAAATTCAAATACGACTTTATCAGGAAAATAATCGGAATCTGATTCAAGAATATGTATAATGCACTTTTGGGAAAATAAAGTGTTTGGTTTTATGTAGCCAACATATATGGGAATTTGCATGTATATTACAATAAGGCAAAAAAATTGCATAAATAATAACTTTTTGAAAATATTTGCAAATATAGCAAAATCAGATTTATAGACTCCATCAATAGTATCTGACAAACTCTATCAATAGCGTTTGATAGACTCCATCAATAGTGTCTGATAGAGTCTATAAAAGAAAAGTTGCTATATTTGTAATATTTTTAAAAAATTACTATAATTCTAATGTAGAGTAGAAATTTTGCTATACAATACAAATTCCCATAAAAGAAACTGATCCAACAATGGATTAAAAAAAACATTATATTAAGGTTCATGTGGTTTGGATAAAAAAATAATAATAATAATAATAAAGAATAATATATATATATTTAATATCATGGTAATTGTTAACGTATTAAGGTAAACTTGTATTAATACATAAATGTTGAGATCTTTTTTTCAACCAAAAAAATTTGGATGTACTCTGGATAGCACTCCATCATAATATTATTTATGTGGCATCTTTAGTGCCACACATTTCGTTTTTGTTTTTATATTATTAAAAAAAATTAAATAAAAAATAAGATGTGTGACTCCACATAAATGAAATCAAAATGGAGATGCTATTCAGAATGCACTCAAATTCTTCCATTTTTCAACCAATCAGACTAATTGTGCTATTTTAATTTCATAAAATATATTTTTTTTTTCATATTTAATTTATCAACGACGATAACAATTATTTCTTAGGTCGAAGAAATAATAAAAACTTAATTCTAGTTTTAAAATTCAGAAATGTAGTGAATCTAAAAAGTGTATTAGAATGAAAAGTTAAAGGGTGAAAGAGATGGGAGAAAGGTGAGGGCTTTTATGGGGTTTGGCGCTTTGACCTCTCATTTAAGAACATACTTTTCATGTAAAAGTTTCAATAAAAAGTTTGAATAAAGCAATTTTTTTGTTCCATTTTGATGTAAAAAGAAATCAGTTCCAGAGTTGCAGACTTTGCTTTCCTTTGTCTGCGCTTCCTCATTTTCCATGTCTCTGTCTCTTCTACCATTTCATCTTCTCTTCACCATCCAAGTTTAGATATAACTTTCCTTACTTCCATTTCCTATAATCTCTCTCAATATATTTTATTCTTTAAATCTTATTTTAACGCTTTCTGTGTCTTTCTATTTTGTTTGTGTTTTTGGTGTATAATGCAAGTGTCAAAGGTGACTTTTTTTTTTTTTTTTTTAAGCAAACAGAATTCATTAAAAATCATCTAGAAAATTATAAGACCTCTCCCAAACACTTGGTTAACATTTTTCCAACCCATGCTTTGAGCCCAAATCGCAGTCTTGGATGGACCCAACAAAATTTGGCATACCACTGTTTCGAAGCTTGCTTAAGCCCATATATGGATTTGTGCAAACAACAAACCAACTTCTCTGTGTCGAGCTTGACGAATGAGGAGTATAACTCAATGGCAAATCCATACATACTTCTTTAGTCAAATTGCCATTCAAAAAGACATTCTTTACATCGAGTTGTAGAAGCAACCAATTCTTAGAAATAGCCAAAAGAAGAAGCACATGTACAGTCACAAGTTTAGCCGCTGGAGAAAATGTCTCTAAGAAATCTAAGCCTTCATGTTGAGTGTAGCCTTTGCAATTAGTCGGGCTTTATAACGTTCCAGAGTACCATTGTGCTCGATATTTTATCTTTAGACCTAGCGACACCAAACTCACTATTTTTTTTCTTTTTTTTTTTTGTTAAGGAACCACCTCCCAAGTGTTGTTTGATTCCACATGACAGTTCACATTGCATAACATCTCTCAAGCGAGAGCTGTCTGACTACATATTTAGATGGAATAGTTTCATGTCCAATGGTAGGCAAGACTGCATCAATCTGTCCATTAGCAGGTGGAACTTTAGGCAATGAATTTATGCTCGAGAGTTTAGAGGAACCATCTGTAATGATCTTGGGGTAAGGCAATCTAATGGAACATGGTGTTGGAACAATTTTAGTGGATAAACACTTTCGTGAAAAACTAAGTCTCGACACAAGAAAACTACATTGAGCTCTAAATTTAGTAACTTGAATCCCTGCACTCCGTTTGGATAACCAAAAAGACACATTGAATTGCTCGTGCCAAAAACTTGTGTTGAAGAAGCAAATGCCAAGCAACCAGAGAACTTAATCAACGAATAATCTACCAATGTCCCTTTGAGAAACTCAAAAGGGGTTTTCCAATTAATTAAGAACATGCATGAGACAGAGTTCGATTTATCAAATGAACAACGGTTAATATGCATTCACTCAAATAACGCAGTGGGAGGTTTGATCAAAGAAGATAATTTTAGCAACGTTCAAACATGCTTATGTTTTCTCTTTACCATAGAGTTCATATTAACAAATTCATATATTACTTTCCTTTCCTTAAATATTAACGAATTCATATATAATATATCATATTTTCCTACTTTAACTCTCAGTTCTTGAGAGTTATCACACCCCAAACTTATATTATTGCTCGTCTCGAGAAATATCTCTATTTTAATGGAGAGAATTTGTTTTTTCCTATTTTTCCTTCGCTAAGACGAACTTCGCTACAACTTTCGCTCAAACCAAATACAATCAATTTGCAAAGTCAAAAATATTTCTAAGGAAAAGATCAACTATAACTAAACCATGCTGGGTGAAACTTTTAGATTTTTCAGAAAATTCCACCTTAAATTTTGCTTTAGCCTTTGGTTCGTGAAAGCTCATTTGGGTTTAGAACTTCGATTCTTTGGTTCTTTAGACTTTCCCTAGTCAATTTAGATTTCACTTCTGCTTTAGACTTTCGCTCAATTTAAAGTTTGATACATCTCATCTTTTGTCGAAGTGAATACTCTCCTTTTGCAGTTCGTTGGGGATCTCTCACTTACGTTTCATGTTGTCGTTTGTTCAATTTTCATCGAATGTTTGATTATAGATATATACGCAATGTTAGAGCAAACGACAGCGGAGAGATGACACCAGATACTTAGGCTTTTTGCCCTTTGATTCACTTCGCTTCAGAGAATGTTTTGAGAAAATTTTGGATTTTCATGTTTTTGTCCAACCCTGAGTTTGGCTTTTGCGAAATCTCAACTTTTACTTCGGCCAATTTTTTTAATTTTTCGATGTTGAGTCACTCTTTGAAGGCGCATATTGCAATCATTTCTTGGCTTTTCGTGAGCATTGTGCTTGTGCGAACCTCACCTCAAACTTGGACTTTTCATTGTTCCAATAAAAACACCAGCACCCTTAAACTTAAAATTTGCTATAGGTTTAAGGCTTGGGTAAGATCTAGATTGAGTTTGCTCAAACTAAAGATGTCACGAAACCGAGGTGATAAGAAGTTTGCTAGTGCCTTTCATCCAATTCAACTTGGTAGACCAAATCACATAGTAGTCGAAATTTTATTTGTTGAAAGCAGAGCAAGAAAGAAAAAGAAGGCGAAATCAAACCTAATTTTTTGCAGTTCTAAAGAACAACTTGCCGATGTTCTTACAAAAGCTTTTGACATAGATCAATTTATGTTTCAACCTCAGAAGCTAGGAGTCACAAAGAAAAATCTCAAGGATGAGTATTGAAGTTTGAGTTTTTCTTTTAATTAATTTTCAGTTTTTTATTTAAGGTTTAAGTTTCTTTATATTTTAATATTGTTTAAGTTTTTGGTTTTCAAGTTTCTTTTGATTTTATAACTTCATTGGAGTTATGTCTTTTAAATTTTCATATGTTGTTTTTAAATGTTGTAAGTTATAGGTATTAATTAGGTTCAACTTTTGTACCTATATAAGGATGAACAATCCTTGAGAAAGTTTGCAACACCCTACCGTATATTTTATAATACAATTGTAGCACCACAATTGTAATACCATATTTTGTGATACAATTTTATAATACATTTTTTGTTTGTATCACCAATTTTCCATTTTTAATAGAAACATATTCTCATTTGTTTCACTCTCATATATATTTTCTTTATTTGTTCAACAAACATTGAGACGTTGGTTTGACTTTTGCTTCCACAATATTTCATTTCATATTTCATTTTTCCCCAACAATAATTAATTGGTTATTATTATTATTATTATTATTATTATTTTTTGATTCAGTAATAAATTGGTTTCTTCAAAAAAAAAGTAATATAAATTGGTAATAGGAGGCTGAGAAAATGAAAATAGTTTTAGAAATATAGTTTTTATTTTGAAAATTATATCAGAACATCTTTCTGATGTTTTTATTTAAGAAAGATGAAAACAATTATAAAATACAGGAGAAAATAAGTATATTTTTTAATAACAAAAAACCATTTATAATTTAACTAAAAAAAAATATATATTTTTTAATTAAAAAATATTTTGGAAGAGAGATTTAAATTTATATATCTTTTGATTATAAATCAGACATCATGTGAATTGAGTTGGGTTGGAAATTCGTATAAAAACATATAGACACATAAATAAATCTAGTTAGGAAAATAATTCAAAATGTGATTAGACTTATATATGAGATACAATGAACTCAAAAGAAGAAGAAAATTAATATATATTATATAAAAGATGAAAAGAAGCAAAAGTAAATAAATCATAGATTTGTGCAATAACAATTAATAGAGTCATTTTTGGTGATGTATAATAATTTTTGCATAGAAATTAGAACTACAACAACAAACCCATTAATAAAAAGCAAATTTGATGATATAATAAAGTGAGAACTAAACTGCACATTCAATATTGCTTTTGTCACTGCCGATTGTGATTTCATGAAGTTCGTCCTTTGTTATTATTACATCCTTTTGTGCGTCATTTCCGTTTGCAGCAGCCGCTGTGGTTTTTACTTGTTCTGGTAATTTCTCTTCCATTTTCCCCTTTCTGTAAATTGCATATAGCACCATTTGAACCAATCCCAAAATGAATCCCACCACATTTGGAATCTATTCCACAAAAAAAGTATATGAGAATTTGTATTGTATAACAACTTTATGACCTCTATTAGAATTATATTACATTTTTTTATCAAAAATTGGTTTATACCAAAATTTCAAATGATTGAACTTAATCAGCAGTATTTGATTGTATTCAATTTGTTAAGTGATTGAGCCTATCAATTAATTATCACTGATTGAACTTAATCACTTGGAATTTTGCAATAAACCAATTTGATAAGAATATACTATAGATGCAATTTTTTACTTCATTTTTGTTATATATGAAAAACCCTCTATATTTTAAGCAAATACGAGTCTTGACCAGATCAAGAAGCCTATTTTACTATAGTTATTTTTGGAAGGAAACTGTAAAATAGCCTTCACAAATTAGACTGTGATTTAATTGGAGTACTAAATATATAGAATTATGTTTATTCAATGTAAAAAACAATCTAATTGGTGAGAACGAGAGCAATAGTTCAACCACATTAATAAATGAATGAAATGAAAGAAAGTTGTATAAGTAAAGGCAACTTACGGCTATGCATATGTCGTTCAAGAAAAGGCCATAAACAAACCACATTATGGCACTCAATGTAAGAAAGAATGACAATGTAAATGGCAGGTACTCAATGCTCTTCGTTCGAATTACTTGTCTCTGCAAAAGAAATTTAAGCAAATCAATTAGTAAATTCCTACCTAAAAAAAGTATAATGCAACCACCTTACTATCCAGAATTTGAACGAAATAGTTAGTAACCTAGGTCTCGTTTGATAACAATTTGATTTTTTGTTTTTTATTTTTGAAATGTAAGTCTATTCTAACTCAAATTTACTACAAAATCTTCCACCATTCCTACAATTTATCCATATTTCCTTAAGAAAATAGGAGGATGTTAACCAACTTTCAAAAACAAAAATAAATTTTTAGAAGCTACGTTTTTTTTGTTTTTAAAAGTTGGTTAGTATTCTCCTATTTTCTTAAGGAAATATGGATATATTGTAGGAATGGTGGAAGATATTGTAGTAAATTTGAGTGAAAATATGCCTTAAATTTCAAAAATCAAAAACACAAAATCAAATGATTATCAAACGGGGCCCTAGTGATTTCATTATTTGATGGTAATCTAATATACCACTATGATCATGAATTTGATCTTTGAAATCGATATTTGATTAATTCCTAAAAATTTATAAGATAGATGTGCTACTTTTCTGAATGAATGCCTATTTAATACTTGCTAAATTGTCTGTCAGCTCACCAAGGCTTTTTCCAATATCAAAATTTTGCTGTTTAACAAATCCTCTTTTTTGGATATGCAACAGGACAAAAAGTTTTTGGGAATTTGCATGTATATTACAATAAGATAAAAAAATTGAGTAAATAGCAACTTTTTGAAAATATTTGCAAATCTAT
>JBBMEF010000003.1:11500627-11512418 GCA_037832685.1 Sicyos baderoa
TCCCAAATTTTCTACAATGTGCTCCATCCTTCCTACTATGTATACATCTTTCCTTAAGAAAGTAGGAGAAGACCAACAAACTTTTAAAAACAAAAAAAAAGTAGATTTCCAAAGTTTGTTTTTGTTTTTAAAAGTTGGTTAGTATTCTCCTACTTTCTTAAAGAAAGATGGATAAATGGGTAAGAAGGATGGAGCATATTGTAAGAAGTTTGGGAGAGAATAGACTTAAATTTGAAAAACAAAAAACAAGAAACCAAATGGTTATCAAACGGGGCCTTAATTTCTTGTTTTTGTTAAATTGACATGTTAGTTCATATGGTAAAAAATGTGTGTGCTTATAATATCGAAAGAGACGATGGCTAGATGATTTCATTGTTTGGTGGAAATCCAGTTTAATATGGTCACAGGTTCATATTCAGTACATAAAGAATATTTTCCATATTAGTATAAATGATACTTCTTGTGTGTGCGCTTATAGCGATAGCTCTTGGATCTCGAGCCATATGTCGTCAAATTGGACAATTTCAACAATACATACTTTTTGGATTGAGAAAGCGGTCAAGGATACCCGATATAAGATATAAGATAATATAATAATATAACGGAAGAATCCAACTTAATTTTTAGGGAAGGTTTTTAAATGGTAATCAGAAGAATGAGTATGAGACCTAAATATGTGTATACATAAATCGAACAAATTTTAATTAAACTCATATTTACCAAAAGATACAATTTACTTATGGTAAAAACATTAACTAATAAAACTCTAAAGTATTATACTCATTATCCGAAAAAGGATATTGTGTGTATCGATATAAATGACATTATCCTCGTGTTCAGCTACTACAACGACAATCCTATAACCTCAAGCCATCTGTCATTTCAACCAAATTCCAATAACGCACTTTTCAAACCGAAAAAGCGCCAAAGTTGTTCCGTTATAAAAGACTAGATCATAATGAAACATAACGAGAAAATCTATCGAAACTAAATCTCGATCGTGTACCATTCGAACCCTAATTCCAACCGGAAGTGAGTAAAGCTACTCCCACATAATAGACAAGGTATTGTAATGAAAGAGGAGAATCCGAGCTAGTTGTAATTACACCCTAATAGGTATGGTAATGAATTATGAGATGTAAATATGAGTATATAAAGTAAATACATAATTGAATTTAAAAAAAGAAAAGAAAAGAAAAGAAAAGAAAAAGGATTGAGTCTTGTTTACGCCAAATACATGTCGTCCAATTCTATTCCTTGTATGTTGTTTAACGCAGAGCAGCCATTAGTATAAAGAACCTTCACTTTCCTTCTCATACTCCCACGCTTCTCCTTCTTCTTCAATTTCTTCTGCAATTCCCCTTATGATTCTCTAATTGTAAACTAATTAATTTCCCCCCTTTTGTTTTTGATCCATGGAGAAGCATTCCTTTGTCAAGAATGGCGTCCTCCGCCTCCCCCCGGGCTTCCGCTTCCACCCCACCGACGAGGAGCTCGTCCTCCAGTACCTCAAGCGGAAGGTTCATTCCTGCCCTTTGCCCGCTTCAATCATCCCCGAGGTCGAAGTTTGCAAATCCGATCCCTGGGATTTGCCCGGTTAGTATTGCCTCTGATACCATGTTACAATCTAGTTAGTATGAACCCTTTTTGATTTGTTTCTGAAATTGGGATTGTGGTTTTGTTGATTTGTGATGCAGGGAACATGGAGAAGGAGAGGTATTTCTTCAGTACCAGAGAAGCCAAGTACCCGAATGGGAACAGGTCGAATAGAGCGACGGAGTCTGGGTACTGGAAGGCCACTGGGCTCGACAAGAAGGTCTTGACTTGCGTCGGGAACACCATTTATGGCCCTGTGGGGTACAAGAAAACTCTGGTTTTCTATACAGGAAAGGCGCCCAATGGATCCAGAACCAATTGGATCATGCACGAGTATCGCCTCGCTTCCCCACAACCTGTTTGCTTTAATGCCCAGCCGGTAAAACCCCCTCTCCTGCTCATTTTAACTTCTGGGTCTTGCTTTCTTTTCATTCAAATCTTCTCATTCATTGTGTATATAATATTATTAATAATTAGGACATTGTTTTGCTCGGTAATCATCATGAATTGGCCTAGTAGTCAAACAGTGTCTTCGAGATCTATTAAGTTAAAGAATTTAACATCTAAATGTCCTAGGGTGAAGTTGTGAGAATTGTTGAGATGGAACACTCATAGATATGTTTAGTCTATTGGTTGTTGTATATAGTTCATGATATGTTTAATCTTTTTTATTTAGATGCTAAAAGATTCAGTAGCAGCTTCTCTTTCAACCATTGATAAGTTGCTTCTTCATAGACTGTTAGAAATGGGATGAATGAACTGTATTTGGTAATAACATAAGTTGTTTTTGCTGGTGAATTTTGCAGAGCTCTGAGACTCCAATGGAGGATTGGGTTCTATGTCGCATATTTCTGAAGAGAAGAAGCTGGCTACCAATCGATGAAGACCCGAAAGGCGAAACCAGCAACAAGAAGCCAAGGATTGAGGAGCCTGTGTTTTATGACTTCATGAGGAAGGAAAGGGCTGAAACAGACTTGAATCTGGCTCTTTCTTGCTCATCTTCAGGCTCCAGTGGAATCACAGAGATTTCAAATCATGAACTGGATGAGGATCATGAAGAAAACAGCAGCAGCTGCAACAGCCTCCCAAACATCAGAAGGAAACCTTAAAGAAAATCTTGATGTTTGGTTTTACTGTCTTTTTTTTTCTACAGACACACAGCTTCCTTTGTTGTAGCAGTAAATCTCTCTGATAGAATAACTGTGAAAGGAAGAAGAATCCCTAGTTGTTGTTGGTGTTGTAGTTTTCAGGTTTCTGGTCTGTGTTTCAATGGACATATCAGAATCCTTTTTAGTTTGTTTACACAGAGAAAGAAAGTAAAAAATGAAATGTTTAAGGCATGAAGGTTATGTAATGAAATCCTAAGTTTTTAAACGCATTTGCTAATTAATTGTCTTTTAATTTTCTTGAGTCTTCGAGTATGCTTTCTTGGATATCTCACGTATGATATCTGATAGTAAGTTTAGTCTCAAACGGGTGCGGTGGTTGAAGGTTTGGATTAGAACGTGTGCTTCCTTCCAAATCTCAAGCTCGAAACTCATTTATGACATTAATTTGTAGACACCTCCTATGTTTTTGTTTCTTCCATGTGAGTTTACTAGTAAAATTCTTTTATCTTCGAGTTTCGGTCTTAAGGCGGATGTGAGTGTTCTTGGCATATAGTGAGGCAAAACTCTTGGTTATAAAAATATGTATATAAATATATATTAACTTTCATATCATAAATGAAGATCTGTTTTGCTTCATAACTTAAAACTCTCCATTGTGGTACAAGCCATGCAGAATGAGTAATGTTTCACTTTTTTTAAAAGAGAAAAGAGACTTTTTTTTTTTTTTTTTTTTTTTTTGTGTGTGTGTGTGGAAAGGGGGGGAAATGGTAGAAATGCCACCTTAGCTTTGTCAAAAAAAAAAAAAAAAAAAAAAAAAAAAAAAAAAAAAGCCTTTTTTAGAACAAAAACAATAACAAGAAGAAGAATGTGATCCTCGGAGGATCCGATTAGGAAGAAGTTCCTTTTTCTTTCTTGAAAGGCAAAAGAAAAAGAAAAGGAATTGACTCTTGGAAATTGTAAATAAATAAATAAATAAATAAATAAATAATCACAATAGAACCCAATTCCATGAATTTTTTTTTGGGTTGAAATGAGAAAGAGTCTCCAACAATTTTAAGCTGAGTATATATGCTGATTTTATAAATCTTCAAATTCACTCGAATCCATTTTAAAGCATTTTTGTTTTGAATTCGAACCCTTTTAATCTCTAGTTTTATTCTTTAAAAAAAACTCTAATTTTAAGTTTTTTAATTTTATTAAAAAAAAGAAAGTCAACTTTCATTGTTCCAAATGTCAGAGCAATGTCCCCCATGCCTTGCCAGTTTTGAAGAAACACAGAAGAAAGAGCCATGTTTGGGGAAATAGAATTTAACAAAATTCTGAAAATAACCCATCAATTATTTCAATTTTAGAGTTTTTTCTAATCCAAGAAAACACAAAATTTCTATTTACTTCCAACCCTTCAGAATCCATTTTTTTAGTTCATCACGACGTCTTAATCATACATAATCGGTAGAATCAATTTAAAATACAGTATAAACCTTTTTTTTTTTAGATGGAAGTATAAATTAATTAAGTGGAGTGAACTAATTAATCACTCTAATTTAATGATAGAATTAATCATAAGTTAATCTACAAACCTTGACACGTGTCAAGCATGCAAGGCCGCGCCGGCTGTGGTTGACTCACCCACCGTGTTACTAATATAAAAAAGATTAAAATTCTGAGTTTGTTTTAATTTTTATGTGAATAAAATGTTAAAATGATTTAATAAAATTAATGGTGACGGTGTAATAAGGGGTGGGTGGTATTTGTACGCAAAGATTGTGATATCATGAGCCGTGGAGGTTAAAAACGTGGGCCACCGCCCAATGAATGACTGCCAAATGGCTGCCATTAAGCCAAAGGCCGGCGTTTTTCTAACATTTTTTTTGGAAATACTTTGTGTTAAATTAACCTTTTTGTTTTTGTATTATTTTGATTTGGTTTTTTTTTTAAAAATCATTTCAAAAGGGGTGCAAGGATTTGTTAATTGACCAGCTAACTTAATACTATTCTCGATCAAGTACGCTTAACTATTTTTTATGGGATACTATACATTAGTACCATCACACTCATATCATTTTGATTTCAAAATTTTTAAATGTCCAATTTTAATTTGTTTGTTATTATTTTTTATTTTTAAAAAAAAAATAGTTTTTAGATTAAGTTTTTGTTTTTTCTTAGCAAAATTACTCTTTTTCTATAAATTTTATATATATTTTAATTTTTATTATCGTCTATATTAAAATTATGAGCATTATCAATCCAAACTTAAATAATATTAACTTCGAAAGTATTAATTTTTTTAAAATATGATTAAAACTGAACATTTAAAAATTAATCATTAAATTCAAAAAAAAAAAAAAAAAACAAATAAACAAAACAAAAACAACGACTAACATGATATTTTAACTAATGTTTTTAACACTTAAAATAAAGGGTTCCTTCACAGTTGGGTTAATTCAGCATTTTGATTTTTTTCTAATTTTTTGAAAAATGAAAACAAATTCGCATCCATGATTGAGTGGTGGAATGGGAAAGAGAAAATTTTGACCAAAACAAACACTAGAATAAAAAACAGATGTTTGATGCTTGTCAGTTTTGTGTTGGGTTAATTTTGGTCAATTTCTGTGGTTTTAATCTACTTTTAGTAAGTTTTTACTGATTTGATTTAACTCTTTTTTGGAATGATCCATTAAACCATCTAAATCTTTTGCTTTATTGGCATTTGGTATGTAATTCTTCTTGAACCGACAAGTCAATTCAACAATACCACATTCTATCCTTATCAAATCCTTTGCTTAAACTCTTGGACATGGATTGAGTTTGTGTAGTCTAAAATTGTGAAACTTGAATCTAAATTTAGAAATTATGTATCTCATGCTAAAAGTTTGCCAATCTTGTAAGCTATTAGATTTCATATTATTAAAACCTATACCTACCTCCACAAAACATAACAATTTAATACAAATCTCAACTTTCAACCGCATCAAATCATTCATTTTCTCATAGTCCACTTTTAAGTTAATTAGATTACATGCAACTTTATATCAAAATCAATTGACAATGAGTGGAATAATATATCAATAAAATCCTCAGCATATCCGTTCAAAATAGGGTCTTTTTTAGTTTGCTCTTCTTTGATCATATCTCACTAAAAGAAAAAAAAAATGAATACATATTTAAGGTTTTTTATGCTAATATGTTAGATTGGATGAAGTTTCATATCAAAAGTCAATTGAGTGACTCTTCTTTCTTTACGAGTTATCTCATCTTTCAAAAATCCAATGTGAGATCCTCAATAAAATTTGTACACATCAGACAAGTTATATATGTTATTACCAAGTTTTGCATCGAGATATAGCACAAAATTGAATATATCAAAAATTTATTGGTTTGATATCTCACTTAAATATGCAATAAGAGATTCAAACAAAATAAGTTCAAAAGGGAAAGGGGCATG
The DNA here is from genome assembly GCA_037832685.1 of Sicyos baderoa. Taxonomy (NCBI): domain Eukaryota; kingdom Viridiplantae; phylum Streptophyta; class Magnoliopsida; order Cucurbitales; family Cucurbitaceae; genus Sicyos; species Sicyos baderoa. The sequence continues at coordinate 11,506,778 of JBBMEF010000003.1, forward strand.
ATTCATATAAATCATTCTACATAAGAAAGTTTTTTTTTAAAAAAGATAATAATATATATATAGTCAATATAAAGAGGCTCTATTTGAAAAATTAATAAAATGGTGGCATTGGAATTTCTTGTGATGGAAGGTTAGAATCAGCAAAGGCTGTTGAAGTTCTTCACGTTACCTTTTTATGAACAAATTTCATTGTCAAGACATAAACTTTTTTATTAAAGAAAAAAAAAAGTGGGAAAATGGATTGGATTGTGGATTGCTGACTTAGGGTTTCTCATTTGTCAATCACGTGGCCAGCACGTCATGGTAGACCACAAAACTCAGAACTAAAACTTTTATTTGTTTATCATTTTATTTATATAATGTAGGCCAACCTGATAAGGTCAATAACATTTAAAGAAAAATCTCACCAATCTTAGAAACATATCAAAAGGCAATAAGGGGAGGTCCCCATCAACCCAAGAGGAATATAGAAATTTAGAACCAAAATAAATTACCCATCACAGAAGGAATGCTCATCAATTATGTAAGTTGACCACTTCTTCACCCAACCACTATTATAAGCTGTTTGTTTTGGACAAACATTAAATAAGGAGGTTGCTTTTCATCCCTGCAACAAAGACATTTTTATCTCTAAATCTCTGCAAAATAAAAGAAACAAAAAAAAAAAAAAATCTTTTTAAAATATTCATGAGTGTTCGGACTAGCTCACGCCGTATCGTGGCTATTCTTATGAGACATATTGTCTAAACGTACAACATTTGAATGTCAAGACTACCCGTATGAAATTATTTCTTATACATGTGGTCACCATGGATCGAACTATAATATAGAATCCCCAAAACTGTTTTTGACCATTAGGCAAATCATAATGGTTTAAAACCATATTATGCAAAATAAATCCATCCCAGAAAAAATCTGGTTGGTGGTGGTCCAGTAAGCAAGTGAAGAACAAGAACAAACATGATTCCTTTTTTTTATGTCAATGTTTGATCAACCTACTCATACTTATCCAGTACACAATGGGGTTAGTAAATGCTTGACATTCTGAGACCGGCATTTACAGACCTTTAATGGAAAGACTTAAAAGAAATGCATTACTCAAAATTAAATGAAAACTGGACATAAAAGTAAAGTACCTGTAGTTGTCCACAGCTCATGCCCAGCAGTTTTTGAAGTGAGCCAGTGGCTGCAAAAGAAATGTTATTCAAGAGACTTTGGGAGTTTAGATGGTTCAGCTTAATACACAAGTGGAAATGAAGAGATTCCTCCACGATGGTGATGGAGGGCAACCCTAGCCACATATACCATATCTTCTACCATTAGGAGTGATATACTAGCTAACTTATGATACAAGTTAAGCTTTTAAGTATCAAACTGTACAAACATGTTTATACTGAAGTTTTTTTAACTGCAGGTATCATAATGTTGAAGTCTGAAACCAAAGACTATAACCATCAAGGGGAAAAAAACACCAAAGAACAGCCTACAGAACTTAGAGTTATTGAGATATATAACTAACTAACATGATCCCAAGAATAACAAATTAGAATGGTATGTAAAGTTCATATCAGTTTCAATACAACACAGCTCAATAAGAATTTGGATACCACCATTACATGTCATATTCATATTTTCTGCCAATCCAACATAAAGGAGTGAATAGTTAAGGATTCTAATCAGAGTTCACATAATTCCATCTTCCATTAACCTACCTAGAAGGCTTATTCTAATCGACTAGTTGTCCCCTAGGGGCAGCACAATGGTAGAGCACCTAGGCCTTGAGGGCGTGCTCTCCTTGAGGCCCTAGGTTCGAGACGGCGGTGAAAATTAATTTCTCAGGCAACCCTCAATTTCGCTTTTGGTCTTACGATGTATACTGGTACCACAGTTTAGAGATGGGTTAGTGTTGCCCTGCGTTTAGATAAGCAAAGCTCCAAGTTCCCGGGTAATCCAAAAAAAAAAACTCTAATCGATCAGTAAAAAAATACACTGCACAAAACTGAATAGAAAGGTTGAACTTTTTTTTATTGAAGGCTTGCCTTCTCCAGATCAGATATTTTCAGCCCAAAACGTTAATAATGAATATGCTCACAAAACTAAGTATCAAATATCATTACTGAAAGACAAGTCATTGAGCAAGGGCCATTAAAAAACTAATAATCCTGAATAAAAAAGATGTGAAACTCCCGGTGAGGAATTCAACAATAGTGTATCGTCATCACTACATATGAGGATGAAAACATTTGCCTTCGCTCAAAACTACCTCATGTTTACTCTTCCTTTCTAAAAGGCCTAAATAAATAAAGAAACTGACACCGCAATGCCGAAGTTGGCAAACTCTTTTGGATCCTCATATGGAGTTCTTAATCATTATTTCCGATTTAGCTAATTTTATCTCCTGAAGATTTAGACGGAGGAGGCTCGGAACATGCCCTCAGAACAGCTTCATTCTGGAAAGAAGGAATAATATGAATTTAGAACACAAATCAACAATTTAAAAGATGTTTCTAGAATTGGTACTTTTTCATTTTATAAAATAGCAATAGTTAAACAAGAACATAACAGAAATTCCAAATAGAATTCCATGGTGACAACCAAAAGGTCATGGCATCTATTTCGAAAGTAAAAATACAGAAGTACAAAGAAAATAGAGAAATTGGGGGAGAAAATGCATTGGCTGTAGAATGAACCATCTTCAGATGTAAGTATTTGAAAAGTATAATTTATACATACAAATCATCTAAATATAAAATAGTACTCACTACCTGAACAATAAACAGTCAAAACACCCCATTTCCACCATAACTAAGACTAAATGAAATACCTCCAAAATATTGTTAGAAAGAGAGAATCCACACATGAAGAGTAATCAAGGCATTGCATACTTTCCTTTTTAGCATATAAATTTGAACTTTTAGTCGTCTTGCCAAGACTCATAGAAGAGTATAGCTTATGCCTTAATTAGATTCAATTCTAACAGCTAAATAGTGAACATCTATGCTGACCCTCACAGATTTTATTTCATTAAATAGGCATTCCATTTTCGATGATTACTTCATTCATATCAATGATTTTCTGTCATAAATAACTTTTTTTCCAAAGAAAAACTCTAGAGCTTTTTATTTTAATAGACCGAGTTTTTGTTGAGAAAAACGAAAGAACACACAGGCATACAAAAAACAAGCCCAAACAAACTACAAATTACAGAAAATGACTACAGTCTAAACGAATAGAACCAATATCATAATTGCTCCATGAAACCAATCTATTTCATTCTTTTTCTTGGTGAAAGCGTGGTTTATTATCCAAAAAAAAATACATAATTGCTTTGCTCCAAAATACAACTTGGGAGCCTCCTTCATTCAATGTTCCCTCCCAAATAAAATTCATTAATATCATGCCGATGCTGTCCACCACTGATTTGACATTTTAAATGAGGAACATGTACTAAGTTGAAAGGTTTATAAGAACAGATTAGATGAGGATGGGACTACCAGCGTTTGGTAGGGGAGTCTTTAACCATCTATCTAACTTGGAAGAAAAAATTCCAACGAACAAGTTGACAAAAAAGGTTTTCTTGGGATTTCTATTAAGTTTTATCGAATGTCCCCGAGGGGACTTGGGATTTCTATTAAGTTTTATCGAATGTCCCCGAGGGGACTTGGGATTTCTATTAAGTTTTATCGAATATCCCCGAGGGGACTTGGGATTTCTATTAAGAGGTAAGCTAAAGTAAGTAGGTAGGTTGAATACCAAATTCTCTAGATATAGTTTTAGGAATTTAAAATGGAGAACTTTGTTGCGGACAGGATAGTATCTGGACCTGAAGACTCCTTACAAATCTTGATGATATTCAAGAAATTAAGCACTTATTCCACGGAAAGAGAGGAGAAGAGAAGAATACCATTAGAAAATTGAAGATAACCAACTTGGAAAACATTAGTTCCCACATTGAAAACTTAATGTGGAAGGCCTCTTTTTAAATTAAAAAAAAAAAAACATTAATGCAAGGGGCTTCTTGAAAGGTGCCTACTAAGGAAATCAGCCCCAATGACAGAGAGAAAGAAAGAGGAGAGGCTCACCTAGGAGTAGAGATTCTAGCTCTAGGTCTGAACTTCTTTTGTACGGGTACTTGTTGAATTACGTTAAACCACCGATCAACCCAAAAGCTTAAGCTTATGGGTTGGGATAAATTTGCTTATATCAACCAATACTTTAGTCTTTCCCTCACTTGTGGGCTTGGGAGTGGAATCCAATTTTTAATTGGGGTGAAATGACTCGGCAGGGACTCGAATACAAACTTGCTGCTCTAATAAATATCATGTTGAATTGTGTTAAGACACCAATTAACCCGAAAGCTTCTTAACATGATTCAACAATGCTATTATTGCATCTTGTTGACAAGGTTATTACAAACTAATTGAAAAAACAGAGTTCCTAAGAAAGTAAACTTATTTCTCAGAATCCTAGCATTAGAAGAGGCAAAATCCTCAAACAGATAGTCCTAAAAGCAAGTCGTAGAAAGGGATTTTAGCATAGAATGGAGTATGAATGCAGGAAAATGAAAGTATAATGTAGAAACCCTAATGGCGGGCATAGAAATCGATTGAGAATGAACCTGCCAAACACGAAACAGCCTTTTCTTGGCGTTGGCTTTGCGAGTGGTGGTGAGCTTAACCCTCTTCCAGACCTTGCCTCCAGAGTCGTGCTTCTTCACGATCTCCAATATTCGACTCCCCCAAAATGCACCCGCCATTTCCTTCACCACTCTGCTCCTCGCCAATTGCTCCACAAAACCTAATTCTATTTATTATTAAATACCTTCAAAATATTTTACTTCACTTCATATACTAGGAAAAATAATTATATTTTAGGGGAACATGATTATAAATACTGATTCTATATACAGGTGCACAAAAACCCGACAATCCAAAAAATCCGAACCAATGCAACTTAATTTGACGGGTTGGGTTGAGTTGAATTCATAAATGGGTTAGATTGAGTTCAAAATATGAAATTTTCATGGGTTGGGTTGGGTTGAATTAACCCGACCAACCCGAATTTATCATGTAGTTTAAAAAATATATATTTTTACCTATAATATAATTATTATATTGTTTAATTATTTATATTATATGTATATTTATTTTATTTTTTTATTTTTTTATTTTTAACATTTTTTAAACTTTCAACCTGTTGATGAGATTTCGAAATTAGTTTAGTTTGAGTTTCACATTTGTAATAAGAATCTACTTATTTTAATGTTCGTTTTACGTTTTTAGGAATTGAAAAAAAGGACGTTATATGCAAATCTATAAACTCGATAACTCAACCCAATTCAACCCGAAAATAAAGGGTTGGGTTGGGTTGGGTTGGGTTTTTAATTGGGTTGGGTTGGAGAATTGACCAACCCAAATTTTTGGGTTGGGTTGAAAATCACCCCAACCCAATTCAACCCAACTCATGTTCAACCCAACTCATGTTCACCCCTAATTCTAGGTACGCTCCTTTTACTTTTATAATGTGTCCCTCTTTTTCAAAATAAAATATAATTGGTTAAACTACCATTTTGGTCCCTGAACTTTCAAAAGTCCAATTTTAGTCCCTCAACTATCATTTTTGTTCTACTTTGGTCCCTCAA
>JBBMEF010000003.1:11513930-11557153 GCA_037832685.1 Sicyos baderoa
ACTAAAATTGGACATTTAAAAGTTGAGGGACCAAAGTAGAACAAAAATGATAGTTGAGGGACTAAAATTGGACTTTTAAAAGTTGAGGGACCAAAATAGAACTTTCATGATAGTTGAGGGACCAAAATGATAGTTTAACCAATATAATTAATAATAAACTCTTGGAAAAAGACCCCCAATTTGGCTCTATACCAGTGCGTCGGGCCGTCCCATTTCAAGGGACGTATTTCCTTGCAAATAAGCCTAGAAAACATTTTTATTTTTTTTAGGTTACAACAAGCACGAAATTTGAATTCACAATATTTTAAGTATAAATTGATATTAGGGGTTGTTTGGCTAGGGCGGGAAAGGAAGAGAAAGGAAAGGAAGAGAAAGGAAAGGAAGAGAATGGAAAGGAAGGGAAGTGAGAGTAAATTAGTGTTTGGTGGGAAGAGATGAAAAGAGAAGTAATAATAAGTTGATGTTTGGTGAGATAGGAAAATAAGAAAAATGATGTGATGTGATAGTAAATTGGTGTTTGGTAGAATGAGAACGAAAGTGATGTGATATTTTTTTATAAAAAAAAATAATAATTATTTAATATTTTTTTAATATAATATCCATAAAATATCATTGTGAAATTTATTTAATTTATTAATTAAATAAAATTTAAGTTTAGAAACTAAAATGAAGATGGTAGGATTAAAAAAAAAGTAAATAGTTTAATTATTTTGAGTAATTATATCTTCTATTTATATAAATATATTTTATAATTTTTTACAAACAAAAAATGTGTAAATTTTAAAAAAATTCAAAAAAAAAAAATCAAATCACAATTCAATTTTAAATAATATTATTAAAAAAATGTAATTATCAAAAAAAAAAAACGTTTATTTAGAAATTAAAAAATTGAATTAAAATTAAGAAACATAAAAAGTTAAAATTAATGAGTTCATAAATAATAAAAAAAAATTAAAAAAATTAATGATACCAAAAAAACATAAGGAAAATTTGAAATTAAATTTTGGTTCAAAGTTAAAATCACACTTTTTAAACAAAAAAAAATAAAATTACAATTTAACTTTAAATAATAATATTAAAAAATATAACTATATATATAACAATTATATAAAAAATAGAACGAGAATAAAAAAATTAAAAAACTCAAATTTATGAAATTGTAAAACAGGACAGGAAAACAAGTTTATTTTGAAATTTTTAAAAAATTGAAATGATAAAAAAAAATGAAAAGAAGTTAACGATAAAAGACAAATATTATTTAAATCATAATAAAAAAAAAAAAAAAAAAAAAAAAAAAAGAATTGGCTGACACGCGCTGGGTTATACCCAGCCACGCGCCAGCATGAATTTGACTGCCAGGTTAATTTCTACCCAATGGGCCAAACACCGGGAAAAGACCCCTTTCCTTCCCTTCCTGGCCCATGTCTGTACACCAAACAGGCCCTTATTGAATTACTACGTTAGAACAAAATGGAAACCTTGTTGATGAAGTTTTACTTTTACATATATTCTATAACTATATATATATTAAAAAATATCATATATATATTATATGATTAAATAAATAATATTATTTTTTAACTATAATACTAGTAAAAAAAAGTAAGAGTAAATTATTAGTTTAGTTCCTATTATTTGAAAAATGTTAGAATAGTCCATATAATTTAACAATCTAGAATTTAGCCTATATGATTAAAAGAAGAAAAAAAAGTTAAAATTTGATTTTTATGATTTTAAAAATTATAATTTAGTTCCTTAATTTAATTAAATTTTAAAAATAGTCAGTATCGTTTTTAATCGTTAGCGAATTTAGTACGTGAAAAGTTAGTTATTCATTTTGATAGCAGTGTAAAATACGCGACTGATTGGACAAAAAAATGAAAATAAAATATAGAGACAAAATTAATTTTTTAAAACATAAGGACTAAACTTTACCATTCTTCAAACTATAGAGACCAAATTTATAATTTACTTTATTTATTTATTTTTTGTTTTACTAAAACTAACATTCAATCTGACATAGACCAAGGGCATGTTTGACTTTGAGAGGATGGGTTGGGTTGGGATGAGAAGAGAATATAAGTGAAATAAGTTTATGTTTGGGGGAAGGAAAGAAAAGATAAAGTTATGTTTGATGTGATGGAAAGAGAATGGTTAAAGTTTCTATTTAAATAAAAAATGAATATTTAATAATTTTTTAATAATAAAGTTATGTTTTATGTGATGGAAAGTGAATTGTTGAAGTTTTTATTTAAATAAAAAAATAAATATTGAGTAATATTTTAATATTTAAATAAAAATGTGAGGCCTACGCGCGTGGAGTTGGGTGGACTTGTGGAAGTCCATGGGACAAATATAGAATAGAAATTAAGGCAAACCAACTCCATGGTTTGTCCTTGGGGCAAACATGCCCCAAGTTTATAAGTTACTTTTTTTAATTTATTTTTTGTTTTACTAAAACTAGCATTCTTAAGGTAAAAAATGATATTTCTCAAAAAAAAAAAAAAAAAAAAAAAAAGTAAAAAATGATACACAATCTCAATGTGTAACACGTGTGGCTTTTCATCTCTTATCATATCCAAATTCTCATGTCACATGTGTAACACGTAAGGATGCCTAATAATATGTATGATTTCAATTAGCACACAGTTGATTAACATTTTTAATTTTTTTAAAAAACAATTTATTTCGCGATCGTCTTGTTGGAAATAATGCATTTTCCAAGAGGTGTAAAACTCGAGCACAATTATCATTTTTTTTTAGATTACAACAAATGAAGGTTTAAAGATTCAAATCCATGATCTTTTGATTATTGAACATATATTAATATTGATGAGCAACTGCTTATATTGGCTTCATCATGTTGGCTAGTACAATTATCACTTACAACAATTGTTTTAAAAGGTACAACAATCTTAAAGTAGGTTGCAATGAAGAAGAACACCTAATTTCTTATTTATTCTTCTTTTTGTTTGCATAAAACAAATTATCGAAGTTATGCGCAAGTTTGACTATTATCTTGTCTACTTAAACAATTATTAGAATGACATGATGTTTATTTATTTTAAAATTTATATTTTAGGTATATTATATTAAAAAATATTCCATATCTATTATTATTTTTATTAAAAAAAATATCACTTCACTTTCCTAATCATCACATCAAACACCAAATTACTATTTCATTTATCTTCTCTTCCCCATTTCTCGTTAAACACCAATTTTTTATCATTTTTCTTTTTATCACTTTCCACTAAATAGTAATTTACTCTCACTTTCATTTATTTCATTTCCTTTATCGTTCCTTCCCCCTAGCCAAACAAGCCCTATAATTCCCCCTAGCCAAACAAGCCCTATAATTCTGTTGCTTAACTAAAACTAAATGTATTGATAATTGAGAGTTGATTGCACATTTGACATTGACAAAAAAAAAAAAAAAAAAAAAAGAATATGTGAAGGATGCACTTATTAAATGTAAATAAATAGACACTTTGTCCATATAGCACCACTTGAAATATAAATTATGCTAAAGTTGATTTTAGATAAATTTAGACCGAATAAATTTACATTCCACGAAAAATCAAAAGCAAAAGATAAAGGCAATTATTGCTACGCATTTTACGTCTATGACGTAATTATCGAAGCATGTGCGACTCAAATATTACACCTCTCTCTATATGTATGGAATTCGTTTTAAACCAATATTAAACATATGTATGTTCTACCTATTATGAATCGAATCGATTGTACTATAATTATTTGATATGATGTTAATTTATTTATACTTTACAATCACGGGTTTGATCCTATACTAATGTTCTACCTATTCTTTTATTATTTATTTTTCAAATCATGTTCTCTTACTTGGTATATATTTTAGGTCGAATAAGTTACTCTATCTATAAAAATGAGTAAATAAATGAACAAAAACCATAATGACTTATACACTAATAAAATCAAATATAGATCAATATCTAAGGTTGACGAGACCCAACCTCTCCTCCTTGACTTCAACCAAAAGAACGAGGTTGAACTCGAGGCCTCAAGAAGGGAGTAAGCGACATGGTCTCAACCAAGATTGCCCTTCTAAGCATTTTAGGTAAAACATATCCTAAAAGGTAACCAAGAAGGAAAGAAGGCTGGTGGATTTTTTTGTTTAATGAATATTTTAATTTATAATTTTATGGTTACTAGGTTATACAAGATGTCATTATAATTCTGTTTTTGTTGGGCGTTAATGCTAAAAAAAAATCATAGATGATTTATTGATGAAAAAGTTGATCCATGACAAATATTATTGTTGTATCGCCTATTTAAACCGTTAGATTTTTCTGACCACAAACAAAAAACAAGATTTGGCCTGCCAATCGTATGATCTTAACCTACTACTTGACTCACTAAAATGTACACACCCCTAGTCCCTGTAGTGCCCCCACACTAGTAGTACTTTGCAGACTTTTAATTATTAGAAAGTAATTAGAAAGAAAAGTTAGAAAAAATAAGAGTAACCGTAGTCCTTAAATTTCGACATTTATTATATTTTGGTTCTTGAATTTGTATTAGTCAAAATTTAGTTATAAATTATTGAACGAGTTAGTGGCGGAATGATTTCATTGTTTGGTTGTAAACCAGTTCAACACCAACGTTACACGTTCAAATTTTAAAATAACTGATATTTATAATCCCTTTTCTCAACTTGTATTAAATATAAAAATATATATATATATATATATATTTAAAGTTAATATTAATCGGAATCAGTTTAATAATTTTAATACAGATAAAAATGTAAACATATTTCAATTTTTGTTGAGAAAAATAATCATAAGATGATGTGTTCAAACCGCATGGTGGCCATCTATATAAGAATTAATTTCAAATTAATACTTACGCTTTTCTTGACATTCAAATGTTGTAGGGTCAGTCGGTATATCCCGTTATATTAGTCAAGGTGCGCGAAAATGGGCTCACGGTTAAAAAAAAAAAAAAAAAAAAAGTAAGAAATTAAAATTTGATAATAATAAAAAAAATCCAAAAGTAGAAATTGGAAAAAGGAAAAAAGAAATATAAATAATTTGAGGAGAGTTTGGTAAGGTTGTAGCGTGGTGGTGACCTGCCGACTTCATACCCCTCCGTTTCTCCAAATCCCCCCGTCTGATCGGATCCTTTGCAGTGACCTAAACTCCATTAACGCCATGTAAGCTTTGTATCATCTGCCTTTTTTGTTTATTCATGAATCTGATTCTCTTATATCTGCCGTTTTTTTCCTTTCTGAAGCTTTGCGATCTTTTCCAATCAAGGTTTTCCAAATTCTGCTGCGTTTGATGTATTTCGCGAATAAATCTGATGTAACTGAGATTTTGTTGTTGTTGATGTCGTTTCTTTGCTCTATTTCTGAATTTGAGAGTGAAATCTTGTTCGCGATTTGATGTTTGGTAGAGATTTGTGATGTTTGAATGGAACCGCGATTTGGATCCTTTGATAAATTTAGTTTTTGTTTTTGGCTTCGTAGAGAAATCTTTCGAGCGGGAGAAAATGTGGGGAATCGTTCGACAAAAAGCTTCCGCTGGAGCCTCCTCTATTCTGGTCCGGTTCTATGTATTTTGAACGATTTTTCCTTTTTTTGCATCAAATCTACGTTTTTTTTCCTGATGATTTTAATTTGATCTATGTTTGTGTTTCTCCAGGTTTCCAGCCAGTCTTTGCAGAGACTGCGCCCTGCTGCCTCGGCATCAAGATACTATGCATCTGCTGCAAAAGAGGTAGTAATTCATTGAGTCTCAGCTAGTGTTTTTTCACAGTTTCAATGTATCGTGTCCTTGTTGCGTTAGGAGTAGGTTTGTTAGGGGCATTTTTTGATATTATTCTGTAAGATTAAAGTGATTTGGTTTCTTGTCATCAATAACGGATAGGATTCTTTTTCTTTTTATAAAGAAAGTTGATGATCCTGGGATTTTTTTTCCTGTATGACAACAGTGTTTTGGACTATATCTATCTCACTTTCAAGGGAAACCCATTTATTTTAGATCTTTGTGCATTATGCAATTGCTTTCCTTTGATTTATTTATTAATATTTGCTCGTACAGTAGTATTATAGCTGAGAAATGTCTGTCCATCTTGCTGCTCGATGTTGTTGTTGTTTAAAAAAATAAGGCTAACCATTTTTTCCCAAAATTAATTCCAAATATGCACAGATGACAGTGAGAGATGCTCTGAACTCTGCACTTGATGAAGAAATGTCTGCTGATCCTAAAGTATTTTTGATGGGCGAAGAGGTGAGGGAGAATGAACATGAACATGAATATTTCTATTTGTATATTATATTGATGTGTCTATCATTATGGCTAAGTTCAAACATTCTAATGCAGGTTGGAGAATATCAGGGTGCCTATAAGGTTAGATATGTTGAAAAGATGATCTCTAATTTATGTGATATTTGAATGTTTTATTGTTTGTATTGTATGTTTTAACAATTTTTGACCACTCTCCTCAAGTAGATAACCAAAGGGCTCTTGGATAAGTATGGTCCTGAGAGGGTTCTTGATACCCCAATCACAGAGGTACGTATTTCACCCCGAAAGTAGTATTTTCCTTCAATTTTATTGAGCTAGTTTGAATCCTCAATGCTATGGTCAATTAATCAAAGGAAAATGATCATATTCTTTCTGACCTCAATGCTATCTATATTTATGCAGGCTGGGTTTGCTGGTATTGGTGTTGGCGCTGCTTACCATGGTCTAAAGCCTGTAGTGGAGTTTATGACATTTAATTTCTCCATGCAGGTTATAACAATGAATTGCATACAATTCGTTTTCAAATTGGGTGTTTTCTGCTTGTACTAGCTAACTTTAAATCTTGATAATGAACTGTCTGCTAAACAAAAAACTTTGATGAATATGTTCTGTTGTTGCCTTGTGATATGCTCTGCTTTCTTTCATTAGTTCGGTAAAGTAAATTTTGATTTCCTATAAAAAAAAGTAATTTTTGATCCCAAATCATCTGGGAGCAGTAATGTTGACTGTCAACTTTAATTGGAATTTCAGTTTTCAATTGGATTACTCACTAAGTAATTTGGGTTTTTTACGTTATTTTTGTGTTTAAATAGTTTATAATATCACATCCACCCATATGTTGAGGTTTCACGTGAGGAAAACATGTGGTAGTATTGTACTATTGTTGCTTCTACTGTCCTATGGGTTACGCTAGAGCAATATACTTATAATAATTTCAATATGCCATATTTTAAAATTTAGTTTCTTCTTGAATTCCTCGTATAGCTTTGTTACACTTATCTTTGACTTGGAGTTTGTCTTTCTTTGTATAGAGTTGCTTTCCAATCAAATGTAACTATCCTTTAAGCATTTAGGTTGTGTTAATTCTTCCTTCTGACGTTTGTATTTGTTTAGTTCAGTAACCATCTTTTATCTCTTAGGGCTTAATGGTAACGTTATTATCAATTCATTATTAGTATAAATATGCAAGTCTAATGTAGTTTCAGTGTATTACTCTTTTTACAGTTTTGTACTTCGACTCTCCTTTTTTATCATTGGTTGTCTCACCTCTTTCTCATTCCTGTAGGCCATTGATCATATCATTAATTCTGCGGCAAAAACAAATTATATGTCAGCTGGCCAAATTTCTGTGCCGATTGTCTTTAGAGGGCCTAATGGTGCAGCTGCTGGAGTTGGTGCCCAGCACTCTCAGGTTTATTTTTCTTTCTTCCTCTTTTTCTCTTTCTGTGTGTGCGTGTGAGCTCCTGTATACATGTTATCCTCTTTTTTTTCCATTTTATTTTTTATGAGTTATATGTTTGTTATGTTTCTCTTGTTGGGAATATTTTACTGCCCAACATTTTAAGACTTAACTTCGGTACGTACTTTATTATTATTATTATTATTATATATTTTTTATTATTATTATTATTATTTATTTTTCATAACAGAATATATTTACACTTAAATTCCAGAGCCGAAATGCTTCCTTAGGGCTAGGGGATGAGAGGGGCCCCACCCAAGGGACTACTTACATATTGCTTTCCAATCCAAAAGCATTAAAGGAAAATGGGTATTGAAAACGAATTTTCCATAACTATGACACCACCAAGAAGCATTTAATGAAAACAATCCCAAAAAGATTGAAAAGAGTAAGATCTTCAAAAAGCCTTCCACTCTCCAACTAGAGGCTTCACAAAATAACTCTCAGAGGCAAATATCCACATAAAGATCAACCTTATTTTTCAGCTTCCAACCTCTTGAAGTCTCCAACAGTCACTCACCCACCTTGCTAGGGAGCAGGTGAGTGTCAAAAAGAGCAACTTACTCCAACAAAGACAAGCAAAAAGGAAGTCAGAAAAGACTTCCAAAGATTCCTCATTACACCAACTTAGGGCAAATAGACCGGCCAAGAGAGAGGGACGCTTATTTGCTAGGCTCTGTGCGTTTTGATTGGATCCCTTTCTTGTTTGGCTCTTTTTTAGGCTGCCAGTTTTTAGGTCTGTTTTTTTGCTAGCCTTTTGGTATTTTTTCATTTTTCTCAATAAAAGTTCAATTTTGTAGATGAAAAGAACATAAGGTTTAATTTCAGATAGTGCAATTGAGAAATCCTTGAAATGCGTTTCAAAATTTTCCGTGCAGTGTTATGCAGCATGGTATGGCGCCTGTCCTGGTTTGAAAGTTTTGGCCCCATATTCATCTGAAGATGCTAGGGGGCTTTTAAAAGCTGCTATAAGGGATCCAGATCCTGTGGTGTTTCTTGAAAATGAATTATTGTAAGTGGTGAACAGAGATGGCTGTATACTTTCTAAGAAAATAAATTGTTGGTTGATATAATTAAATTTACCCCAATCCATCAGCTTAGGCTTTTGGATTGATTGGTGGTTTAACATAATTCAATATGGTATCAGAGCAGGAGGTCATTAGTTCGAATCCTTGCCAAGTTGTTTCCTCCCAAATTAAAATTAAATTCCACTTGTAGGGCATTTCTCAAATTTCAAAGCCCACAAGTGAGGGTTAGTGTTGGTTGATATAATTAAATTTACCCCAATCCATCAACTTTTGGATTGATTGGTGGTTTAACATAATTCAACAAAAATAATCTTAGTCGAGGTGCGCTTGTGCACGCAAGCTGGACTGGACTGGACAGTCACGGACATCAAAAAAAAAAAAAAAAAAATCAACAAAAATTTTTATTAACTGTGTGCATTGTTGCCTCAGATATGGTGAATCATTCCCTGTTTCAGCTGAGGTCCTTGATTCCAGTTTCACCGCTCCCATTGGAAAAGCTAAGGTGATTCTATTGTTGCTTTTGATATATTTCAGATGATGATTTCTGTTTAGCCATTCAGCTTCTATTTTTAACTTTATCTCGTTCATTTTTTATAGAAGACGATTTCTGTTTAGCCATTCAGCTTCTATGTTTAACTTTTTCTCATTCATTTTTTATAGATTGAGAGGGAAGGGAAGGACGTGACTATTACTGCCTTTTCAAAGATGGTGGGCTATGCACTAAAGGTTAGTATCCTTCAGTTATTTGGATCGTGGGGTTTGGTTGCTTATTTTTAATGTATAAATTTAACTTGCTATGTCAAGGGCTAGGTTGACATGTGATGGGCAAGATTAAGTTCTTTAGTGTGTGAATGTGATCTAAAGTACAACTTTTTTGAATATGTATCTTTTGTATCGTGAGAAACAAGCCTTTGGAATCGTCATCATCAACACTTTCTTGAATATGTATCTGTAGACTTGCTGATGATAAGCAGTCCTACAGGTCTTCATGGATTTTTTTTAAAGCATTATGTTAGATTTCAAAGAAAATATACTCAGGTTCCAAAAGAATTTCTTATGCACTTTATGCAAACAGCCATAAGTTTACATCATTGGCATTCGTTCCAATGGTTGAGATGGATCTGAAGATCGTACCTTTTATATGGGATATTGTTTTACTGACAACTTTTAGGTTGGAATAATGGACAATTAAAAGAGATTTTACTGGGTGTATATTAGATCATATTTTGATACACATGTTTAGTAACATTTATTTGCTTAGACGTTGGGAAAATCCACGTCTCTTCGTCGGTGACTAATTAATTATTAATTATATTGCTTGGATTATCAGGCAGCTGAAGTACTTTCCAAAGAAGGAATTAGTGCTGAGGTAATTTTTTCCTGGATTTGGTCTTCTTTTAGATGTTTGTAAATTGATTTTGTTCTGTTGATCAAAAGTGTAATGGCCTATAAACGTACACATAGGTTATAAACCTGCGCTCTATTCGACCACTAGACAGAGCCACAATCAATGCTTCAGTTAGGAAGACTAACAGATTAGTAACAGTTGAAGAAGGGTTTCCTCAGCATGGCGTTGGAGCTGAGATCTGGTTTGTCATTTTCTCCCTCTTCTTATGTGTATTCATCTTCTTGATTTGATTTTGAAGATCTATAAACTTAAAGTGAAATTTTTGGTTTATGCCGTAGCGCATCTGTTGTTGAAGAAAGTTTTGGCTATCTTGATGCACCGGTTGAGAGGATTGCAGGGGCTGACATTCCCATGCCTTATGCAGCGAATCTCGAAAGGCTGGCTGTTCCTCAGGTTCATTTCTGTACCTTTTCTAAAAGACTTATATCCATCCTGATAAGTTCACTGTACTTTCAATTTTGAATGAGAGAAGAAAGAAGTTATATAATGAGATATATGCTTGCTGATCTAGTATAACCTTCATCAAAAGTTCATTTGGCAACAGTGGAAGGGATCATAAAAACTTCCACTTTTAGTTTCTTGTCAAAGTAGAGTATCAACAAAGCCCTTCTGTGGTTAATATCTTTTTCTCGTGTTTTTGTAAAATTTTACTTTAAAATTATTTAGGTGAACATTTATTAACCATTTTAGTTTTGTTATTTTTCACTTGTGTTTTTAAAAAATCAATCCAAATTTTGAATACGGAAACAAATAGTTTTAAAAAACTTGTTTTGTTTTTGTTACTCTTTTGTTTCATTGGAAAAGTTTTTTGTAAATGTTTTTGACATTTTTGTAACTATTTTGTAACTTTTCATCTATCAATGAAAGTTTTCGTTTCCTATATAAAAAAAAAAAACTTGTTTTTGTTTTTGGAATTTGATTATGAATTCAAATCTTTTTCTCGAGGGAGATGGTACGCTTATGTTGGGTTCACCAATCTTGAATCGAATTTTAATTTCATTTTTATTAGACTGAATATCTATTTGGGTTTAATGATACTATATTAGATTGTATGGACATCCATCTTAGAACTATAGGTCTCCCAACTTTTTCAATGTGAACTTTATGGTAGATAAATGAGGAGAAAACAAGAACGATTTAAAAAAATAAAAAATCTAATTGGTTATCAAACGGAACCTTAGCTTTTTCTTCCTGTAATAATTGTGTATAGGTGGAGGACATCGTTCGAGCAGCAAAAAGAGCATGCTACAGAGCCGTACCATTGGCTGCAACCGGTTGATTTTTCTGTTACCAACCTGGAAAGTTTTTCCATCTTGGGGTAAGATTCAGCGACTTCTTTGCTATTTTCCGTGTTCACTTAATCAAGGAGAAATTTTTCTCTTTCCTTGTACAATAAAACCTTTCGATATTTAATCTTCACTCTGCCTTTTAGCCAAGACAATTACAACCATTCTTGTAACGGGCAAGTCCAATCCAAATTCGATTTACTTTTACGAAAATAAATATCCATTTCTTGCCAAAATCTTTACTAGATATAGGATGAAAATTGGTGGTCCGTAGAATGATTTGGTTGTTAGTTTATATATTTGACATTGTTTCTGTGATGGCGTCTGGTTTGGGGACGTTACCATGTTATTTAATTTGGGAGAATATTGTCAATTACGGGTATCTCATTTTTGTCAACTCTATTTGATAGCCAGATTCTTCTTCTCCTATGCCCAATTTTTCACATGGTTTCCAAGTTAATTAACTTGGGATATTATTGTCAATTACTGTCTTTTGATGAATCTCTGTGCTGTCCAAATGCAGCATTTCATATTTATGTTGTTTTTTTAGTATATTATAAATTTTGGAAAATTTTGGAGAAAGTTTGAATTTAGTTTGTATAGTTTTGAAAACTAGAATTTAGTTATATAATCTAAAAAATAGTTTGTTGTTTGTAATTCCTGTGAATTAAATACTTTTGGTAACTATTCATGTGTGAATAATGTGATTTTTTGTCCAATCAATCACTTAATAACTCAATAGAGATATTTAATTTGGCAATGATTACAACCGAGCTACTTTATATGTTATATTAAGTCATATATTAAGTCATACTTCTTAATTTAGTTAGTTATAGGTATTAGATGCGACCAAACTTTACTTTTTGCCAACCGGACCATTATTTAAAATTGTTTTTTTATTTGAAGTTTGAACATGTCTTAGTTCGATTTCAGTTTCAAAGTATAATATTTTATCAGCTGAGGTTTCGTGTTTGCTTTAGATTACTGGTCTGTTTTCATTACCAGCTAATAACTAATGTATGATCTGACATTTTGAATTGTAAATGATTTGGTGAATTTGTTAATTCTAATTTCAAATTTTGTTTGATTTCATGGTTTGTGTTTCTTTGCTGAATAACAACTTATTAAACTAAATAGTATTGATATCTTTAAATTAAATCACAAGTTTAGTTCTTCAACGTAGGTTTGTGTCTAAATGAAATTTAATGTATTTAGAACTTATCCTTATTAGAAACAAAAATAGTTTATGTTGGGCATAAAATTCATATTTTTAATATGGCCAAGATTTATTAAACAAACTTAGGAGTTACGAAATTTGTTAGGTATTTTAAAGTTCATGGAAGTACAAGCGATATCTAGACCTTAGATTTCAATCATATAATTTGTATATTTTATATAAATTTAAAAATGGAAGACTTAAAAAGGCAATAGTTATAATGATGGTTGTTTCAAAGGCCGACAACGTGGTATAGAAGAGCTTTGATCGGCTGTTGACCTTTATTATTATTTTCAACTTGTTGACCTTTCAAATTTTGAACATTTATTTTGTTGGTAAATTCTAAGGTTGATTTTTTTTTTTTTTAAATATATGTATTAAAAAAGTATCCAATTTGCCAAAACTTGGAAAATATCTAAAAAATTATTTTAAGAAATTTTAATGTATTTAAGAATTCAAGAAACGAATTATATATTTTATTTATTTATTATGATGATTGATTTTGAAAAAGAATGCAAGTATAATAGTTAAATTACATGTTAAGTTTTGAGTTTTTATAATTTTCTCATAAATTTATGAATTTTATGAAAACATCTTATACTTTCATACACTTTCAACATCGTGTATGATAAGTTTACAAATCTCAAAAAAATATATAATAAAACTTTGTTCTTCTAGTTGTGTGTTTGGTATCTAAATCTTAAAAATGTTCAAATGTGTGATAGATTTTGTCATATTCAATATTTCTCAATTTTATATTATGAATTAAAAAAAAAAATTACAGGCATAGATTATTTTGATAGAAAAGTAAAATGAAGTTAATTGACATCATCAATTAAGGATTTACTACACATTTTTAACATTTTACCTATACTCAAAACAAATAAAATGATAGATGTCACATTTATATTTCTAAGCACTCAAAAATTTAGTTGGACCAACAACATTAGTAAAAAGTAGAAAATTTAAAAATTAAAATTTTGCTTATTCGGTTAAAATGAAAAACAAATGATTTATCTCCATTCTTTTTTTCTTTTTCTTTTTTTTAGATTTATCTCCATTCTCAAATAGCTTTAAATGCATGTGGATTTGGCTCTTTAAAAAAAAAAACATGTGGATTAGATCTCACGTGCAGTACCTTAAAAAACAAACTCATTATAAAGGAAAAATATCACAAAGTTAAATGAAATGAAATGCATAAGGAAGAAACACTTTTTTCGAACCAACTTTCAAAATAAATTGTTAAATATTAAAATTTCTTTGAATATTTGTATTTTTTTAAAACTGTTATTTTTAGACAAGACTTTCTAAAAGTTGAAAAGACCAAACAAGCATAATATTTGAATTTATTAAAAAAACATAATATTTGACATAAAAAGGAAATTTTGTAATATAACAATAACAATTGATTTCCTTTTGTCGGGATGCTTTGATAGCCACTCTAATAAAATAATACATACTTCATAATAACATTGATTTGAACTTTTGTGCGAAAAACGAAATGAGTTATTGATACAATGGTTTCATATTTGGTTGTAAATTAGTTCAACATCAACGTTACAAATTTAATTCTCGATAATTGATATTTGTCTTCTTCCCCAAATATGTACTGAAAAAAACTTTTGTGCGAACAAAAAAAAAATTACACCTTGCGTGTAAGGAAAATAGTTCAACTGCGTCTGCAACAGTAAATATGATTTTTAATTGTGATGAATTATAATGTCAGTTAAATTCGGCTAGGCTTCATTTCTGTAACCATTATATTGAATTATTATTCTTCCACATATTTATTGTTATATTATTAAATACCCCAATAAAAAAAATATTAAAATCCTGTTTTAAGTTGGAAAATTTATGGCATTTATAACTGGCTGCTTAAAGTTCTTGCGCCACCAAAATAAATAATTTTTTCTGATCAAAATGAATAATAAATATTAAACATTATGTATATTAAATTTTTTTAAAGATCCAATTCCTTCCTTCTTTCTTTATTTATTTATTTATTTATTTCTTTTTTTTTTGTGTGAGACAAGTGATCCAATTCCCCTAAATTCTTATTAAAAAAATATTTCCCCTAAACTTGTCACTATATAGATTTTGATCCTAATCTTTAAATTTCATCATATTATACTTGGTTGAATATTGCAACTTTTATTATTGATTCAATCTATGATATTTCGCCCAATAAAACTCACTAATTTTAACATATGAATTGTGTACAAATTTTAAATTTGGTTAAACCAAACATTAATCATGTAATGATTTTGACAAAATCCCATTAATTTTTTAACATACACGAGCTATACAGTCGGATTTCTTTAAAATATCATAAAAATGTATGATAAAAAAAAAGATAGAGCTTTTTTTTAGTTCAATAAAAGTGAAAAGACTCTGAAATAAAATCCCTTGATTATTGACACATACTCACGATGGAACTACTTGCTAAAATCCCAATAACCTTCGAAAACAAATAATTATATACAGTTTGACTTTTATCAAAATATTAATGAACATTTTGAAAAATAACATGTTATAAATTCTATTTTCTAAAAAGAATGTTGGGATGTAAAAAAAAATTGTCTAATATTAATTAGATAAGAAGAAGATCATGAATATATTAATGATGACAACCATTTCAAAATTTGAGTAGGGTTCATTTTTATTAATTAATAATTGGTATCAGAGTCATGTCTCTTACTTAGCCATATTTATAGTATGCTATGCCCAAATATAAGACAAAGACGTTTGAAGTTCGGAAATGAAAATTTAATTTGTGTACTTTTCGAAGAAGAGGAGTTGTTTGGATATATAGTCATAGCGAAAATTCATTTTATCAGGCAAACGACATACTCTCTAGAGATAGAAAAGAAGAACCGATCGAAATATTGACTATAGGAGAGGAGTTTCAATCTTTATTCAATGGAGGATTAAGTCAAAACATATAAGATCATGAGTTAGGAAAGGAATTATTATTTTTAGAATAAAAAAAGAAATTGAGTATTTATGAATTAATATAATAATTAAAGATGGAATGGAAAGAATAAGCTGCAATTGACCCCGGATGAGAACGCAAAGAAAAACGAATTTATAATAATTAAAACATGATTCGACGATTACATAAATAATAGTATTTAATAAAATAGGAATGAATAAAAATATATTATTCTATCCGTTAATCAATGAAAACACAGTCAAACTGAAATGATCAATTCCACTAATTTTGCGCACTACTACGTGGCCTTCAAACACTAATTTCAAAAAAAAAAAAAAAAACTTTATTTTTAAATTGGGAAAATAATTAAAAAATAAAAAATCCAAGTCAAGATGGAGAAGAAGAAGGAAAATTTGAGATATTATTTTATTTAAATTGGGAAATAATTAAAAAATATTAATTGATATTTGGGTCTTCCATTTGTGCCTGACGCAAGCTGAGAATGGAGGAGTTTGAACGAAGAAAAAAGTGGGATTAAGATTTGGGGCTTTTCTTCATCTTTTCAATCTCTGCATCTTTATTTGTTTTTGCCCTTTTTCAGACTTCGCCGAATTGCTTCGATTTCTTGAAAGAAGCTCCCAATTATGAAGACTTCTTTCAGGAAATTTAGGGGTTTTGCACTGCACAAACACGAAGCCAAGGACCGTGTAGATCTTCGTCCTCTGGCTCAATTGGATGAGCTCGCTCAAGCTTCCAAGGTATTTTTTCTTTCTACCCTTTTCCTCTTTCTCTTTGATTTCATCGGAATTTGCCAAATCTGGACGAGGGTTCTTCCAGTTTTCTTCAATTTCGTATTGGGTTTTTGTATTTCTTCGTTAATCCTCTCACTTTCCTGAAGTTTTTAGCTCCGGAACTGATCTTTTACTTATGGGATTTTGTTTCTTCACCTTTTTTTTTGGCAATTAATTGAGATTTCTTAGATGCAATGGGAATTTAGGGCTTTGGTTATGGTGGGAAGAGATTGGATTCTTCTTTCCTCCCCCCCCCCCCCCCCCTTTTATTTTTTTATTTTATAAGAGTGCTACAGGATTGTTTTAGGTGTTTAATTTACTGATTTGTGAGTGTGTTATCGCCGAAGCGGGTTGAGCGTAGTGGTAATTGATATATATTCTCGACCTAGGTCGGGGTTTGCTCATCCCACAATTATTGTTGTTGTACTAAACAAAAGTGAGTGTGGTATGATTGTGTTTTCAGGACATGGAGGAAATGAGAGATTGTTATGATAGCTTACTTTCTGCAGCTGCTGCTACAGAAAATAGTGCTTACGGTAACTTTTTGATCAACCGATGTTCTAACTTATGAGTTATGGATATTATGTTAACCCTCTTGCATATCTGTTCATGGCTGCTTGAATCAAGAGACTGTTATGATGTAGCTTACTTCATTTGCATGTTCCTCTTACCTTTTTCTCTGCAAACAAAATACAACAGGACATGAATGTTAAATTTGCAATGGTCTTATTTGATTGTTGATGATATGCTTGATATCAGTACATATGCAATTCCAAAGAAATGAAAAGAAAAATTTTCACCAATTTAATTGAATGATGAATAAGATGATCTAATGCACATTGCTTAATGTCTTGAACTCTTTGACTTTTAGTTTTTTTTATAACTCGGGAATCGAAGCTTTGCTCCACTACATAACGAGGGGCACTCGCACCCGTTTCAAGGCCCGGACCCAGGAGACAACAATTGACTTTATAATCAAGCCCACTCTAGGTTTCAAACTTAGGACCTCCAAAGGAACATTCCTTGGAAACCTAGCCAGTACCAACGAGACTTCCCCTTGGTGACAACTATTTTAGCCAATGTTGCTGCATTGTTAATTTGTGGTGGTTATTTTTCAATTTTGTTTCTTGAATTCAACTGGTTTTATGGATTTACTTGTTTTGTTCCAACTCTCTTATCGGTGGATGTTTTAATATTCTTGCTGTTGTATTTACCTGCTTTGGATCTATGCATGAATGTCAGAGATAAAATTTGTCTGATTGATTTGCCTCCTCTGTTTGTGAAAAAGTATTCACTTACTACTACTAGGCGATTCCACAACATTCAAATTTACTTCTTTGAATGCTCAATGCTGCATAACTCTTTCACTTTCATGATACATAGTTTTGATTTTGAGCCTTCTTAAATCTATGGTGGGGCCAAATGGCCCAAATCTTAGCGTCTCTAACACTGTTGGTATGAATGACTGGTCTCGCAACTTCATTATCTAATATTGTTTCTTATGCCTTATTTTCAGAATTCTCAGTCTCATTACAAGAAATGGGTGCATGTCTTCTTGAGAAAACTGCACTGAATGATGATGAAGATAGTGGTATGATAAACCTTTTTTTTTCTTCGATGCATTTAAATACAATAGGTGTGTTAATGATGTGTGACGGCAAATTCTGTAGCCTAAGGGAATGGGGTTTCTTGGCGCAGACATTTATTTTTGAATACAGAACAATAGAAATGTGCTGAGTAGAGTGTTAATAATGGAAATGTGCTCATATTTCTTATTACAAAATTTGCTGAGACCGTTATGTTCTCAAGCATTTTTCCTGGTCTGAATTGCTGCTAATTATTAAGTTTGAAGATTTTGGTGCATCTTTTGCTTTTCTTTATTTTAGGTGGATTTTGTTCTAACTTATATTTTTCCATTTGGTGGACGCTTCACTCCCTTAACTTATTGCATTGCATTGCATTCCTTTTGCTGATCAATAACATTTCTTTTCCCAATAAAAAATAATTTATGCTAGTTGCATGATGCTACTTTATGTTTGAAGCATTTTCATTAGTTCAATATTTTCGGTTTCTCCCATAGCGAATCTTAGTTCATATTTTTTAGGTGTGGTTGGCTTAGTTATTAACTTATTATTACTATCTCAAACTAGGGACTTATGAGTTCATTGAGTTGTGTAACTTTGTACCCCCATGCAGGTAAGGTTCTGCTGATGCTGGGAAAGGTGCAATTTGAGCTCCAAAAACTTGTCGATCGATATGTGAGCTGGCCTCTCTCTTTCTCTCTCTCTCTCTTTGTCATTCTATCTATCTATGTATCTAATGTCAAAGTTCTTGGGGTTTGAGAGCTAAATCAGTACTGCTTCAATTTGTCAGCGCTCTCATATTTCACAAACAATAACACGCCCATCTGAATCTCTATTGAATCAACTTCGAACAGTTGAGGTATGTCTTGATGGATTTTTGATCTTGTATATGGCTACTGCAGTTTCAGATTTCTATAGTAATTACGGCATACAGTCTGCATTTGGCCATACCACCTTGTTTTAGGCATCAGTTTGTTAGTATTACTGTTGTATAATTTAATGATCCTCCGTCAAACCTGATATTGTTTGGGTGTTCATGTATGTATGGGCATCTAGTTCCCAGCAATGAAAATTTGTGTAGGTGATTTAGCTAGTTCTAGAGAACAACTTCTAAGTGAAGGTTTGTAGTTAACTGTTGTCCCAATCCTCTACCCTTTAGTTGTTTGTGGGGTGTTTCTACTAGAACGACATCTACATGATAGTGGATATAATATTTGATATGAACCACATAACATACTGGCATTCACTTGGATGCAGGAAATGAAAAGACAATGTGACGAAAAAAGGTTTGTTGCTGATAAATGTTCTTTAACTCATATGCAAATGAGAACCTGGTTGGTGGGTTAATGTTCTTTCTGATGACGTTCTCCCATTTCATTGTATGATTCACAGAGAAGTATACGAGTACATGAGGCAGAGGCACAAGGAGAAGGGGAGGTCAAAACCCGTAAAAGGAGAGAGCTTTACATTGCAACAGTTACAATCAGCTCGAGAAGAATATGATGATGAGGCAACACTGTTTGTTTTCCGGTTGAAATCTTTGAAGCAAGGACAGTCTCACAGTCTTCTCACACAGGCTGCTCGCCACCATGCTGCTCAGGTTCAGTTGCATATTTCATGGGCCTTTTCATTTTTCCTTTTTTAGGACCTTCGTTTTATTTTTTATGATTTAAACCATCTTCTGTTTGAAAACAGCTATGTTTCTTCAAGAAGGCACTTCAATCACTTGAAGCAGTGGAACCACATGTCAAATTACTGACAGAACAACAGCACATCGATTACCGATTCAGTGGACTGGAAGACGACAATATGGATGATGGGAATAATGATGGTGTTGATGATGATGATGGCGATGATGATGGCGATGATGGGGAATTAAGTTTTGATTATGGGCAAAATGATCACGAACAAGATATTTCATCATTACAAAAATCTGAGGTAATCATTTAAGTTAAAACACTGAACCAATAATTTTAGAAGTCCTTTTCTTTTATCTGTACATTTCATGGAGACATTTGAGGAAACAGCTCATTGTGTATGGTCTTTGTAGATTTATCTAAAAAACCTTTTGTAATTGCCATGGTTTGACCCACTGATCAAAGGGATTAGCTACGAACCTAAATTTTATGTTTTTCAGGCAATGGGTCTAAACCATGGTAGTCGCCCATACGGGATATTAAATGTCCTATGTCTTGACGTCATATATTCAAAGGTTACATCCCTGATATATATGTAAATATGTGGTTGTATCATAATGCTCAGTAGGTATACACTACCATAAGTTGCTTAGTGGGTGTATATAAGCCATCATAAGTTGACTCGAATACTCCACATTATTAAAAAAGTGTCAGTACTTTTGTACATACATTTCTGGGTTTTATCTTTACCAATTTTTGCATTTAAGAAGATGATGTGTTCTGCATCAACCATCATGGAGTGACTCAATTGGTCAAAGAGGGTCTTGGGGTGCATAAGATGATGGGTTCAATTCATGGTGGTCACCTACCTAGAAATTGATTTCCTACAGGTTTCCTTGGCAATCAAATGTTGTAGGGTCAGGTGGTTTGTCCCGTGACATTAGTCGAGGTGCGCGAAAGCTGGCCCAGAAACTCACGGATATAAAAAAAAAAAGGTGTTCTGCATCATGTTTATGTTTATGGATGGGTTGGAGAAAAGGCATCATACATGGTTTAGTTATTAAATTTAAGCTATTATGTATTTTCTAATTGTGTACTATGTGTATCATTGTTGCAGGTGTACCAGCCTGATCTTACATATCATCATGTGGAAGCTGTGAAGGTATGCATAGTAGTCTTCATGTATTTTATGAATAATAACTACAATTTTAAATTTCCTCCCGTGTGTTATTATCATGGCAAGAGATCATTTTGTGGATTACTTAGATTCTAAGTATCACTTGTTTTAGCCAACAAGAGTTCAACTGCCATATAACCAAGCGGTCACGGGTTCGAATCCCCTTTAGCATCATCAATACATGAAAAGTACATAGACAATGCAGCCTGTCATCTTCTGAAATTTATGTTTCTATGTGGCTTCCTGCAGGAAAATTTTGACAGAAATCGTAGGAATTCCTTTTCTTTCGGTGGTAGAACAATAAGCCAGTCTGCCCCACTCTTTCCCGACAAAAAATTTGACGCTGCTGAAAGAATAAGACAGATGCAGCTTTCATCATCCCGGAAGTTCCACACATATGTCCTACCCACCCCAGCTGATACAAAGGGTTCAATTTCCGGGGGTCCTGTAAATCCGGCGCCTAATGCCACACAGACTTCACGTCAACAAAATTTGTGGCGGCACTCATCACCTTTGGAACCAAGGAAGTACGACAAGTTAGTGGGAGATGAAACTATGTCAGGACATGCTGCTGCAAAGGCGCAGTCTGTACTCAAGGAGAGTAACACTAACACATCATCCACCCAGTTACCTCCTCCTTTGTCTGATGGGTTGCCACGGCTCAGTATAGCTGTTGCTTCTGATGCTAAAAAAA
Organism: Sicyos baderoa; assembly: GCA_037832685.1. Taxonomy (NCBI): domain Eukaryota; kingdom Viridiplantae; phylum Streptophyta; class Magnoliopsida; order Cucurbitales; family Cucurbitaceae; genus Sicyos; species Sicyos baderoa. The sequence continues at coordinate 11,535,438 of JBBMEF010000003.1, forward strand.
TCAAGAGACAAGCCTTTTCGGGGCCCCTAATAGGTAAGCCATCAACTAACAAGACTGTTCCAATCGAAAACCCCCATTTGTATTCGGGACCTATCCTACGAAATCCTATACCACAACCTTTGCCATCATCACCAAAAGGGTCTCCAGTTGCCTCCCCTACTTTTGTTTCCTCTCCTAAAATAAATGAGCTTCATGAGCTTCCGAGGCCTCCCATTAGTTCAACATATAGGTCGTCAAGACCTTCGGGTTTAGTTGGTCACTCGGCTCCTTTGGGAAAAAGCCAAGGACTCTCTACTGCAACCAAAACTGTTGGGAGGAGTACCGCATCTCCGTTGCCGATGCCTCCTCTCCAAACCATCACACGCAGTTTCTCCATTCCGTCGAGGAGTCCTAGGGAGACAGAGACCTTATTTCACAAGCCGAAGCCTCTGGAAACTATTCGATCTTCCGAAATGGTGATAGACACATCTTCACCTCCCTTGACACCAATTACCTTATCTAACAACCAGAGTCATACGTCAACAGGTTCGGAGAACGGTCCCGCAAGTTAAAGGTAATAAAACCCTTTGCTGTTGATTATTCTTCATATCGGACAGTTACTTTCTAATCTCTTAAGATAACTCATCAACTAGGTTTTATACTATTTGTGAATATTCAGGTAAACCCCTCAATATTTGGGGTATTATATATCAGCATGAGGTGGTTGACTGTGTAGTTACTTGGATGGATATGAGAAGCAGCATTAGTTTCAGTTTAGACTTGTTAGATGTTCATGATCACCTCAGTTTAACTACAAACTATGAATGCACTGGGCATCTGGATATTTGATTCTCATAAGATGTTACTTATTCTATTAGTAGATACAATGACTTTTATGATTTCTAATGCTAGATTGTGACACTGATAATATCGGCGTTGCTTTACACCGATAACTGGTAGTAATGTGTTCGATTCTTTTACCCCGCCTATCAATATAAGAGTCCAATGATAAGATAAACCAGTTGAAAATTTATTAATTTATGCCAAGCATAAAGTCAATATCTTTCTATGACTTTCACCACTGTCCATATTCTTTTTCCTCTTTATACTAACTATTTGATGAATGTCAATTGAAATGGATATATTAGACATACCGAGGGCGAAGAGTTTGAGGTTGAGAAGAGAAAAAGGAGACCCGACCTGAGCACATTTAGTAAGCAATGCAGGGTAGTTTGTGGTTAAGAAGATTTTTCAATTTGAGGTAGTCATGGACAATTTCCAAGAGGGGAACTCATAACTGTTGAACCATGCTGAGTTGAGTCAGTACTAAAAATTAGGTTAAGTTGGGTGAAAGCTAATATAATTGCACAAAATTGCCTTCTCTGTGGTAAAATCCCAAAATAGTTGAGAAGAAAAGCTTAGATGTTCATTCTGTTTTCTGTATTTGTCTGTCTTGTTTTTCCAACATTGATGTATTTATTTGCAACAGGAGCAGATTGATGAATTTATGTGGTGATTAGAGTCTGTTGATGGCAGTCGAAAACGGATGGTCGAGGCCGAACATAGTTGTTTCCATCCATCAAGTACAGGTCTTATGTTGTAAATAACTACTCATCTATTATGTTCTCATTTCATGGTGACCATTTGGCACGTAATTATTTAAATAATTGCCATTGTGTTCATCATTCAACGAGTTTTGTATCTCCCCAAGCTATTAATGGAAGAAAAAAAAAGGAAAATCCCCACCCACCCCCCAAAATGAACCGAGAATAACAAAAAGATGTTTTCCCTTCCAATTTTGTACCCTTTAGTTTACATTTGTTAGGTTGAGAAATTAATGCTTCTACAAATGCTGAATGTATTGTGACTTTCTTCTTTCATTCATGGATCAAGAAACATTTCTTCTATTGATATGGGAAGATTGTAATTTGTGTATACAAATTTAACTTTAGATGACACTTTCTTGTTAGGTGTTAACCTGTACTATTATTAGTATTGTATGTGCATTTTGTGATGTCTGGTGTGTGAGCATATATATATATATATATATATATTATTTTTAAATCGTGAATGTTCTAACTTATGCCATCTCTACTAATTTCACGGGACAATCACCTAAATTTAAATTTATTGTATTTGGCTGGCAAGAGAAATCATGATGGATGATTTGATCTGTGGCATTAAGTTTCATTTGTTTCATTTTAATATGTGGCTGTTAATCTTATGCATTATACAAATTTCAAACTTGCAAAAGTCTTAACTCTATTCTTTTGCACAATCTAGCTTTTCTTTTTTGAACAAAATGTAGGTTTCTTAATTTTAGAATATCACAAATCTTGGTTTATGATAATTATGAGCCAGACATCTCTCAGGTGACTTGTTTTTTGTATAAAGAGAAATAAACATCTTGAAAATATACATTATTTATTTGCTATTTTTTGGCTTAGTTCAATCCTCAAACATCTGCTCTGATGATTTTAGAAAGCAAACTAAACAGATTGACCTCTAAAAAGTTTGCATTACAATGTTTTGATGATGGAGAAACTTTACTTGAATACAGAAACTTTTTTCCTCTTCTAACTGAGGGTACATTAAGTTAAAACATCAACAGGTTCCTCCATTTTCGTATCGCACAAACCCCATCAGTTCCGGGCCTTCCAATCTCGGGTTGTTCTTGAAACTGCATCGACCGAAACCATGAAAAGATGATCAAGCAAACTTTGATAAGGCAAACATGAACTGTAACCACCAATCGATTTGATTGATTACCTTTCCTCTGTGAACTTGGAGAAGGAGCCCAATGTCGGGATCGTCCCGCACAGATCGTTGTCCGAAACATCGCTGTGAACATGATCATCAATGGCTATTGGTGATGAAAATAAAGACAACACAATATGAAAACTTTAATGAACTCACATGATTTTGAGGTTGCCAAGTTTGGTGAGTTGCCTTGGAATTCTTCCAGTGAGCCTGTTCCCATTCAATCTCCTGTTGTAGTTCCATAAGAACCGTTGGATTTTGATCAGACGATTGATAACGGAAGATTCAAAATGAAGATTAAATCATAAGTTAAAGAGTCATAAACTTTCCATCTTTGCACTTGATGAAAATTTAACTCAATCTTTCAACTTTCAAATTGGTTTATTTACCCATATTAAAAAAATAAATAAAAATCATAGATTTTAACCTTTTAGGAGGTGTTTGAATTTTGGTTTTGTGGAGGAGTTACAAATGAGCATTTACAACTCCTCAAAAAAATTACATTCAAACGATTTATTGCAACTACTCAAAATAATTATTCATTTTAATCACACATTTCAATCACTCGAAATAAATTTTCTTTCAAAATTACTCATTTCTAACTATTCATTTCTACAATCCCCAATAAAATTCACATTTAAACAAATTATTAGCTGCAATTCTTCTATACATCCAAAAGTTATGGTATGCAACTTCTCTACAAAAATCCACACTTAAATGAGCTATTATTTAAAACTTAATTTCTAATCTCTCAAAATAATCATATAACTACTTATCTAACTACTCATTAACACTTAAAACATATAAATATTTAAACTGATAATTAGCATGTCATATAATTGTTTACTCATGAAATTAAACATAAAGAAATACACAAAATTGAAAGTTTATGAAGCAATAAAAATCTTTGGAATTATAAAAATTGATCATAGGAACAATTTAAAGTTTGTATATTTCAAATTGAGAAACTAAAGAGACACAAATAAAAGCATGGAGACTCACAAAAAGTTAAGATTGGAGAGGTTGGAGAGGGAAGGAGGAATGGAGGCAGTGAGATTGTTGTGGTAGAGATCTAAGCTGATGAGGCTTTTCAACCGTCCGATCTCCTTTGGAATGGGACCCACCAATTCATTCATGTACAATTCCCTTCAACAACCAATCTCAACATTAAATTTTTGTAATAAATAAGTTTGCAAAAAAGAACCACCAAATAAATCCAATCTCTCACATTATGATTATGGTGCTTCATTTTAATATTTTGGGTTTCATTGACTCTTTCTTAAATGAACCTTCAACTTCCCCTCTCTTAAAGTAATTCATTTCACTCAATTCCACATAAATTTAAATAAATAAATAAATAAATAAAACTCGAATTCATTAACCAACTTCCCGGGTCATAAAAAAAAACTCGATAGATCTTTTGTTCATCAACACATTTATTATTTTAATTGAACTATATTCATTTTGACCGCTTTAATACTTGATTGAACATTATTAAAACTTATTAATCTAAACATAGTTAAATGAATAAAGATAGTACTAATCTTTAGATCTCAATATATATATATATATATATAACATGCTAAAAATTTGAATGGACACTCACAAATATTGAAGGTGCTCGAGGTTCCCTAATTCGGGAACTAAGTTGCCTGATAGCTTTGCATTTCCAAGATCACTACACACATTAAAAAAATGAAGAAAAGGTTAGAACTTTACGAGAATTCAAACACATGACTTCTTTACTATACATAAAATTCGAGAAGAAATAAGTGGAGAAGGTGTTTACAGGCGAGTGACGTGATTAGCGGAGTCGCACGTGACGTGGAACCAAGTACAAGGATCGACGAGAGTCGGATCCCAGCTCTGTAAGACATTGTTTGGATCCTTCACTGCTCTCCTCAAAGCATACAAAGCATCACCTGTGTGTGGATCCAAACACACACTTCTTTATCATTAGTTTTTGTAATTTATAACATTAAGACCCGTTTGATAACCATTTGGTTTCTTGTTTTTGGTTTTTCAAATTTAAGCCTATTTTTTTTCAAAAATCCTACAATTTGTTTAATCATTTCTATCATGTATACATCTTTCCTTAAGAAAGTAGGGGAAGACCAACTAACTTTTAAAAACAAAAAAAAGTAGCTTCCCAAAGTTTGTTTTTGTTTTTAAAAATTGGTTAGTATTCTCCTACTTTCTTAAAGAAATATGGATAAATAGTAGGAAGGGTGAAGCACATTGTAGGAAATTTGGGAAAAAATAGGCTTAAATTTGAAAAACAAAAAACAAGAAACAAATGGTTATCAAACGAGGTCTAATTTTTTAGAATCAAGTTTTGGTATTTGGGCGAATTACCTTCAGAGTTGGGTGTTGTTGGAACCAACAAATTTGAGAGCATAAAAACAGCAAGAGGAAGGAGAAGGTGGGAAAGAGAAGGGCAAGCTGCCATTGTTAAGCAAAGTTGAAGTTTTTATTTTAGAGAGAGAGAGAGAGAGAGAAAAATGGTGTTTGAAAAAGAAGTTAAGAAGGAGAATTTATAGAGCCCATAAAAAGGGGTGGTGTTGCCTTTTGGGTTAGTGTTGTGTACCAATCTTGACTTCTTGTCTTTGTTACATACTTTGTCTGTCACTTATGGGAATTTTGTAATTGGTACCACAACCATATTTTTACCATTCCACAAAAACTTGACATCCAAAAAAAAAAAAAAAAAAAAAAAAAAAAGAAAAAAAGGTTGTGGATTTAATATTTATATACAATGTGAAACTATCTTACAACATAATTTTAAATAATGTAGTCATGGTGTTGCATAAGAATATTAAATGAATGGAGTCCACCACAAAAGATTAGTATACACAAAAGAATATAATACTTGCCTACTAACTTACATACCACATATCTTTTATAGGCTATTAATTATTAAGTTATTTGATTTTTAGTAGATGTTCCACATAAAATTAAAAGTTAAAATAAAAACAATATAAATAGTAAGCTACCAACAAATGACTTATCCAAACTTTTTTTTTGGTTTAATGAGGACTAACATATATAAGGGGAAGAGTATGGAAAATTTCCAACTGAAATTAGTAGTACAAAGAAATATAAATAAGAAAGTGTATTACATTTGGGCAACTTAAATTGGGTATTAAATTTGATATGAAGGGCATCTGATGGGAAGGAAAAATTTGGTAAAGGGACATGTTTGTAAAATGTGGTCCTTTCAATGGAATGTGACAATACCTATCTCTATACCCTACCTTTTTCCTACCCACCCATTTTTTTTTTTTTTTTTCATTTTATTCCTTTGTTTTAAAAACAAGAAAATTTCAACAAATAGTCAATAACAATATTGTAAGAAAAGCAAAATAAGATGCTGTTTGTAATAATATTTGAAGTTATTGCATACATTATATGTTGAAAAAGAGATTCTTAACTACACAAAGAACTTGATTCTTCAATTGCTAATCACATTCCATTTTTAAAGAACATTTTAAAAAAAAAACTTTTTAAATTGTCTATAATAATTAATATGTATCTTTAATCTAAAAATAGTAAATTCTAATAATCTGCCTTAAATATTAGTGTTGTACTATCAAAGAAGTTACTTTTCAAATTAAAAAGAAAATTGAAAACAATTCAAGACAACATTTTTTCTTTATATTACCATTATCCACAACATTTTCTATGTTAAAGTAGTAAAAAGGTTAGTAAAATCTAAGGTAAAGTTGCTGTTTTTTTCTCATTATTATCCGAACAAAAATTTCTTTTATAGAATCATTTTCTTTACGAAGACCATTAATCAACCACATTTAAAAAAGAATAATAAATTCTAAGAAAAAAACAATAATAATAATAAGAAGAAGCAGAAGAAGAAGGGTGAGTGGTACGAAATAGGGTTCATCAGACAGACCACCACTGACATTTCTTTATTCATTTTATTTTATTTTTTCCCTCCATAATTATTAAAGAAGAAGAAGAAATAAAAAAAAGCAGAAAACTTTAAGAATGACATTAATATATAATTTCTTAGAAAAAGAAAAGTTTGACTCGTAAAAGATTATGCTTTTTATGTTATCTTTTGATTTGATTCACCAAAAAACACGAGTGGGCATAGCATTGTTTTATATAACCAATGGAATTTTCGAATAATGTTTCTCTTTGAGATTCGTAGCTGTCGGAGCCTTTTATTATTATTATTATTTATTATTTTTAAATCATAAATTTTGATCCTATTCCCCATATAACAACGCAATACAAAATGATAATACCAAAATACTAAATTTATTAAATTTTAGTATATATATTTAGATGGGTGGGTTCATAATTTTTTGTCATTGGATATACATTAATAGTGGTGAGCAAATACTCTTGTTAGCAGAGGCGGATCGAGGGAAGTTTGGGGAGCCAACTTTTTTTCTTCTCATTATTATATATATATATATATACATATATATAATTCTATGGGTAGACATACCTTGTTCAATTTTATGAGACAAACCTCATGCTACAATACTTCATTGTTAATAAAATTCATAGAAATTTAATTGTTGGTAAATGACCATAAATTGAACTCATGAGTCAACATGGTTTCACAAGAACCACAAAATCATTGACCGAAAATTATGTTTTATAAATATAATAAAAATTTATCTTCTAATGTCAAAATGTTGATTTATGTCCCCTAAATTAATGGATCTTTAAACTTTTAACCTAGTATATCATATGTTCTTATAATATCAACCATATAGTATTATAGTTTTTAAAATTATTTAATAATTATAAAAAATATTTTTATGACATTTAAAATATGAGATTTTTCATGAATAATTAAAAAAATGAAAATATTTATGTGAATGCGAGAATATTAGTAAAATCAGACATACAAAAGTCATAATGACATTCTACTCACTTAGGACACTGAAAAGCAAATTGTCTAGAACAAGTTAAAAGATTTAATAATCAAGTGAAACTAATTGAAAATGGAAAAAAAAAAAAAAAAAAAAACTATTCTTAAAAAAATTGTTGTTCATCTTTAATTTTTTGTTTTTTCATTTTGTTATTCAAATTATAGAGTTAGTAATTTCTAAAATATTCACGATGTTAAATGAGTTATGTTCACTTTAATTATACATGTGTTACAAAATGTTTCTATATGTGTGTGTCTGTTTTTTTTTTCTTTTGAGAAATATAGAATGCTTGGGGTTAATAACTTGTTTAAATTAGACACTAAATTTCACGATTTTTTTTTTCATTCAATATATTTCGTATAATGCTGAATTTTCTTTTGTTTAGTTGCACCCCAATAATTTGAAAAGTAAATAGTAAAGTGTTGTTTTATTAAAAACTTTATATTTACATTTAAAGGGCATCTTTGATTATATATTTTTTAAAGCCTTTTGTAGGCATCTAACTAAACAATCCTTAAATTTTGTTTGGCATTAAATTTAAAAAGGAAAAGCGTATATATATAATATGGAGTGAAGTCAACTAAAACTAGCTAATGGAAACACTTCACTTTAATATATTAAAAATAATAATGACAAAGCATCTAAAAGGAAAGTAAAAGTTTTTTTTTTTTTTTTTAGAACGAGGAAGAAGTTGTTTATAGCTAAATTATAAAGACAAAATTTTAAGAAAATCATTTTTCTCAAAATGGTAAAAATGAATGTTCACCAATTTTCCACCAACTATTTTAACCATGATTAAAATGTGTAGAACATAAATGTTTTTTTTAAAAATTTAATAGTTCACTTTTATTTGTTGAATACTTAGGGGAGATTTAAATACATGACATTTTAATTATAAAGATATATTTTATATTAATTAAATTTAAATTTTTATTTATAATTTACTTCTACTTTTTATATTATCAGAATTTTATTGTTTGGAAGTAATTTAATTAAATATTACAATCACACATTTAATTTTGAAAATTAATATTTTTTATAGTTATATATTGGATTTATGGTCCCCTCGACAACATAGATTATATATTAATTAAAATTGCAATTATTAAAAACTTTAAGTAAATGACTAGACTTTTTTTTTTAAAAAAAAAAAAAAAAAAAATCAAAGATTTATGACATATTTATTAAATAATTTCAGTTGGTACGATATGGTAAATACATATTTAGATTGATATAGAATTGTCACATCAATATTTTATCAATGAGTGTCAATAATGGATATCTAAAAGTATAATCATGCATGGCAACAACTTTTTATTGACTTAAAAATATTTTCACATGTTTATGAGTTTAGTATTGAAGAAGCGTTTGGTTCGCTGGTTTAAAATCTAATTCCAATCAAATCCATACTAATATGGGGAATCAAACGGAGTCTAAGATAAAGAGTTGATTGATATTTTTATTATTCTATAGAAAATCGATCAATCCATTGCTCAAATGTAACTAAAAATTGGTCCGAATATTATTTAAATCTTTGTATTTTTAGTTCATTTCATTTTTGGTTTAAATGTTTTTACTTATTCTCTTTATTTATCACAGATCTTAAAATTAGTTATTGTTAGTTTCAAGTTAATTTTTATTGAATTTAGATAAAATAATAATAAAACTTCCCATTTATGGAAAATATGTATAGAAGGTTAATATACTTTTTTTTTTAGTTGTAACTATAAAAACTAAGATTTATTGAAAATATTTAAATTAAATTTGAACACTCTAAATAAAGACACAAAAAATAAATTTCAAACTACACCAACCATAAATGGTATTGTAATTTTTTTTTTTTTTTTTTTTTGGTAATAAATAGATATAATGTTTGGAGTAGATTTAACAAAAAAGAAAAAAGGAAAAGTAAAGAAAATAGTATTCTAATAACATCATATATCACATATTGGTTACTATTTTAAATCTCAAATGTTTGAATAAAAAAACTAAAAAAAAAAACAGAAAAAAGAAATTGGAAAATGTAATGGTTGGAAGGATTAGATGGAAGATGGGCTTTTGAGAGAGGCCCACTTTAGAGGTGTGAAGAAAAGGAAATGTGATTGCACATTGCAAGGCATGTGAGAGACTCTTCTTTTCATGCCTAATGCTTTCATCTCTTACCTAGAGGTCCCTCCACATCTCTAAGTTTTGACTTCACATCTCCATCAAACAAATCCAAAATAAAAACAAACTCTCACAAAATGCCAAATTAAAGTGTTAACTAATCTAAATACACTATTAGCATTTAAACTAAATATACTTTAATATAGATGAGGCAATACAAGAAGATACTTCTAAAAAGAAATTAAATTTTCTACTTCCAAATGAAGGAAATCGATCGTTTATGTTTAGATTACAATTAGCTACTAAATCTATTACAATACTACATAATTGTAAGACCTAAATATATAATCTACCAATAATAAATTATATAATTTCTATTCAATTTTCATGATTTCTAAAAAAAATTAATCATACAAATTTTAATTGTTACTTTAATTGTTATAACAGAAAAAAAGGTTTCATTTTTATTTTTATGATGAGTTAAGATATAGGTATTGTAACAAAAACTTAAAATGAGATTCCAACTAAAATAAAAATGGTTGGTAATTAGTAATCATTGAAATAAAGTCCAACCATTTGAAGATGAGTAAGATATTAATGATGATAAACATGTCCTTAAAAGAAGTGACTTGACTAAGCCTCAACCCAAAGAGAAGAAAAATAGTACTTAAATTGACTATATTGTTTTCCCTCCCTTTGCTTTTCAATTCTTTATAAAAAGGTGTAACAAAATAATAATAATAATAATAATAATAATAATAATAATAATAATAATAATAATAATAATAATAATAATAATAATAATAAATAATAATAATGATAATAATAATAATAATGAAGGGAAAAAGCTGTCTATTTTCTTCCCCTAGTGGTAGATAATTATACATCACAGACATAGGCCTTTGTTTCACAACTCCATTGAGTATTTAATCACACAATAAAACACTAATTTCTCTAGTTAAGATTCCTTGTCTCTTGGAGTTGGAAGCAAATATTGTAGATTATACCCTCTTTTACTATTAACCTATTTACAACTTTTTTTTATATAATTTTTTATATATTAATGATCATTACATTTTCTTTACGAGTCCTAACTCACCTCAAACTCTTTTTTACTGTTTTTATTAAATAAGAAAAACTTTTATTAAGAATCTAATGTATTCTTGAAACTAACAAATTAATTTATAGGTAGGTAGTCATCAAAAATTGAACACATCAACTTATAGACTCCAAAATCCTCTCTGACCAATTGAGCAAGCCACTTCATAATAGAAATTTTACTTCTCAACTTTAAATATTTAAAAATTTGTATACTTAATTAACACACAAATAAAATTATAGAATTTCCTTAGACGCAAAATTTAAATATATATTTAATATATTGATTCTTTTTCAAATTTCCAATTTTTTTTATCGATATAATTAAAAGTTCGAAAACCTATTAAACACAAAAATTAAAAATTTAGGGTTTAATTACACTTTTATAGGGAAAAACGGTAGTCAGATGGTTTTATTGTTTGATAAAAATTCAATTCAAGACCATATCATAGGTTTAGTGTCTTTTTTGTAGGATTTGTGATCACTTTGCCCCAACTTAGTTCCAAAATAAACACAAAATTAAATTCTACACTAAGCTAGTAATTAACCTAAATCATATGTTGATCTTTTTGACATATAAGTTAGCTATAGAGAATATTGATCAAACTCTTTTTTTTAATAACATTAATATAGAGGTAAAAAAAAAGATCTGTACACATGAAGCATAAGAAAGTAATTTACCAAAAGGTTAAAAAGTAAATACAATATGATGAAAATGGACCAGTTCATGTTGATGATAAAAGTTGAGCAGCAAAATCCCTTCCCTTTACTTTAGCTTCTTATCAATCTTTTTTCTTTTTTTCTTTTTTTTTTTTGAAAAATCATATCAATCCATTTGTTACTTCAAAAAGTGTGGACATCATTTCTAATATGTCTGATTTTGACCCTGTTTCCCCTTGCAAATTCAATCATCAGAAGCAATTTCTCAACTTGGAAAGAAAGTTCATCTTCCTTTACCCATCAAAGCTGCTGTAAAAAAAAAAAAAAAAATTATTGATGTCAAAACCTGAAATGAAATGACATATAAAGTGCTTTTTTTTTTTTAGCTCAACAACAATATTGGAGTATACCTTATTATTATTTATTAGAGCAATATTTATTATTTATTAGAGCAATATTTATGAAAAGTTTTGAGTTTCAAAAGAGAAATCTCATATTAACTATTTGTTTTTTGTTTTTGAAATTTAAGCCTTCAATGATTATATTATTATATATTTTGTCTTACTTGTATGATGTTACCGAAATAATGAACAACACACCGATTTTCGAATAAAATAAATATGGGATTTAGTGGTATGTTCTCGTGGTTCGTCTCTGCTTCGTTGAACCGAAGGAAACTCACCAACTTGGTGTGCTTTTACTTCCCGAACCGTGCAAGTATACACGTTCGTGTAGCAAGCTACAACTGGAAGACCAGGTTGAACCTCAAGGAACTTAACGAGAGAAACACATAATTTTGTAATGAGTTTACCAAACAAGTTCGTTAAAATGGTTTTGTGAAAAGTTAACGATGAAAAAAAATAGAATGTATAACAATGAGTAAAAAGTCTTAGAGGGAGTTAGGGAATGGAGAGTTTGTTACGAACGAATAGAACGACAAAGTGCACACCGATCCTGAGACTCTCTCGAGTGCTCAATGTCACTCTTTCGAGTGATTTGTTGGTTCTCTCGAACTCAACCTCGTCTTCACGGGTGTGATATTAGGCGAACTTATCTCTAAGTTACAACCTAATAACTCGACTAGGGCTAGTTAGGGGTTCTCTCGCTCGTTCCTCTCGGAACCAGCGAGGATAATCACGGGTTTCTCAACCTCGTGACCGAAGATTTATTCCCTAACTTGACAGCCCTAGTTCGTTGAGCAATCGCCTTTACGAACTCCCTTTATGTCCTTTTAACTCTCTAACTACGTGATTAGTTACTCATCTTAAGCATAACACAAACATAAACATTCGTCAAATCGCTAAACATACTGAAAAGAACTTAAACGACTGAAATACTAGAAAATGTAAAGTAATGACAGGATAATCGGAGAAGACAAAACAATGAAAATGCTAAGTTCAACTTTTATAAATGCACCAAAAACGTCGCCGGAAAACTCCGGTTACAAGAAAACAGTTCTACGCTAAGAAAACAACAAAACAACTACGTCAGGCTAAATAGCTCTGATGACCGAAAATAAACGCAGAAGGAAAAAATACATAAAAATGTGAATGGTGGCCGGAAAGCTCCGGAGTTTCAACATCTATCTTTTCTCTCCCAAATTTCCAACCCTCAAAACTATGGCGTTCGTCGTCTTTTATAGGCAGCCGACAAAGGGACGGCTGCGTCAGTACGGACGAGCCGTTGCAAATGAGCGGCTGAGATTAAATGTACTTTTTGGATGGCTGTCACACGTCCTCTGTTTGAGATATTTTCTTAAACACAACATTCGTTTTCGCGTGGGGTTCGCTTCGTTCACGTCTTAATTTTTTTACTTCGTGGATCTGGTTTCTCTTCAATGGCGCTGGGGCTCTTTGCTCTTGGCTCTTGACGACAACTCCTCTTCGTTTCCTTTTCTTTCTGACTTCGCTGCACACAAAATAGAAGGCATCAAATTCTTATAAAATTCTCAACTTGTATGCATTAAGTGTTCTTTCCTAATGTGATTCTTCTAAGTTCTAAATTGCTCCCTACTCAGAAAACTCTAGGGACTTCGTTTTAGGCAAAGTTTATGTCGTTATTAACGAAGTTTCATATGCATTTTTTCATTTGTTAGCAAATTCCTAATAATATTTATCTATTTTTCCTATTTTAACTCTCAATTCTTAAGAGTTATCATATGCCTACATGTAACCTATGTTTTGGAAACAAAGTCAAAATTAAAAAACAAAAAAAAGTAGCTTTCAAAAATTTGTTTTTATTTTTTAAATTTGATATGTATTCACATACTTTCTTAAAGAAAGATGAATACTTTGTCAGAAAGATGAAACACACATTGTAGGAAAGATGGTAAAAAGAAGCTTAAATTTCAAAAACAACAATCCAAATAGTTATCAAACAGGATCTTAATCTTTACGTCTATATTGAATTTAATTTATGATGAGCTTAATTTGTTTATTTACCTGATAATTTTTGGTTGGCCTAGCCTAACGGTGGGTACAAACCAGTTTAGAGAAACACTCCCGACAAAAACAAAGAGATTATGCTTTATGAACCAAAAAAAAGAAAGAAAAAAGAATAGCAACATTTTAGAAGATATAATTCCTACATAGCAGAAAATTGGGATAGATCTAGTAAAAATACAAAAAAAAATCATTCACGTCATGTTTACGATCGGTGCACATATAACAATTCAATCAATGCTACAAAAAGTGTCTTGAATGAGCATATAGTATTCAATCAAGAGACGGTAAATGACATAATTAAAATATACAAAAAATATTTAAACTTTTATTATAGACGAAATATTTTTAAAAATATGTTATAAATAAGATAGACAATCGCGAAGTTGCCAACTAGAACGAATTCTATTTTATTTATTTCAAATATGATAGTGGTTTTCTAAAATTATTTGATAATCATTTGAATTTTGTCAAAATCAATTGAGATTCTAAATGTATTAGAAATTATAAGATCTGTAGTTTGAATATGTCACTCCTTATATTTTGATAAGAAAGGTAACAAAAATTCTTATTTTTCAAAGAAACAGAGAAAAAGAGAACAAAATCATTATCAAACTAGCCAAAACTTAGCCTATATCTCTTCTTTCTCTTCTCAAGAATTGTATGACAAGGAAACTCACATAAGCTGAAGATGCCAAAGTCAACAAGATGAAGAAGAGTAAAATTAGCTGGGATTGTGCCACTATTTTTTTTTATTTTTTTCAATCTCCTATAAAAACAAACTTCATCACCATTTAGAGAAGAAAATTAGCAAACACAAAGGGTTAGAAAATCTTCAAAGATGTCAAGGCCCCAAACGATGCAGAATATTATAATCATTCCACCATATCAAGTAAAAAAAAACATATAATATAATTAATCATCATATTATATGTTGTTTTATGTCAAACATCTTTTTATAATAATCATTGCATTTTGAGCCTAAAAAATTGAACATTTCAAGTACTTCCAAGAAAATTCATGTTACAAAACTTAGCATAATCGTCTGAGAGTAACGAGGAAAACTTTGGATGTCGAAGCATCATTGGGAGTCAACTAAAATAATTCAAGAAAAACACTCAATGGTATTTTCTTTGGGAGATACTTATGGAGTCTATCTAGAATGTCTAAGGTTATAGTTCAAACTAGACAATATATGTGAGATAAACAAAAAAACAAAAACAAAAAACAAGCTTAATTTTCCAATACCAAAAACTCAATAGTTGGACTTTATTTATTATTTATTTATTATTTTAATTTAATTTAATTTAATGGATGTGCTCTTCTCATATAGACAAATCCATAATCACTAATACCTTTAATATTGTATCAATACCAGTATTATAAAAAAATATATGAATACTCATTAATGCCAATAATTATGTTTGCTAACTAACTTCTTTTGAAAGTGACTTATTTTTTTGTAGAATCTCAAGAGTTTTCTTTTTTTTAGTTTAAATTGAGGAAAGAAGACCAACAAACTCACATATAAGGTACTAATATAAAATAATATGAAAGACAAATACCGATTTTCAAGATCGAACCCGTAATCGTGGTATTGAACTGGATTACCTCAAAAACTCCTTATTAGTGTAAGCAAATCGAGAAGCATAGTTGAGATATGTTTAAGGAGATACATAATTAAAGAAAGAAAATCTTCAATTTTGTTTTATGTAAACCACATTTACCATTAATAATGCTCACTTTGTCACTTACAAGATACAGTGGTACGTTCGAATCTTAACTTTAATGATGGATTAACAACGCGGAATATATAAATGAAGCATTTGAACAAATGACCATATTGTAATTTAGGATAACAAAATATAATCATCTCTCTGTGTGGCTATGTTTTTTGTATTTTTCGTTAGTGGATGGCTTGAAAATGAAGACAAATAATGAACTGTATAAAAAGATTCTCTGAACATAGGCATTGGGGGGGCTTGATCTATAGAAATAGCCAACAACAGTTTTACATATACAGAATATATTCCGAGACACAAACCTCGATGAGTGTAGACTGCAGTAGATTGTTGTGGAGCTGCTCTGCTGGTTTTAACCTATAAACCAAACTCCAATGCACACACACAACAAACAAGACATGCATACATTCTTACTTTTAATTTGTATATTCGTGACTGTCCAAATCAACTAACGCACACCTCCACTATCTTCACGAGATAAACTGTCTTACCCAATAAAATTCATAAAAACAAAATTCCTAAATAGATAGATAACCACTATAGATCGAATCCATATTATTTTGGTTCCCCAAGGTTTTCTTGACCACTAAACCAATTCTCGATGGTTTTCATACCTGCATACATAAATTCTAACTAAAAGGGATGCCATTTTGGCATTCAACATGGAAGGAAGTTTCAATTCTAGCTGATTTATTTGGAAGAGAGGAAGCAAGGTTCAGCATGGGAATGGAGAGTCATGTATTGTAGCCAAGGATGACTTGCCTGCAGCCTGCATCTCCATGAAAGGGATATGTAGAAGCTTCATATTCAAGTTTGAGTGAAGATCCTGCAATGGCATACTCTGCAGGCAGTCTCTTCGGCTATCGAGACTGGCTCTTATTTCTCATGCCGAACCTTCGCTTCCAGATCGAAAACCTGCGGCAATCGACTTTGATTCTTTTTACCTGCGCTGCATATGCTTCTCAGCATGAACTCAGGTATATTATCTTTTCCTAAATGTTTCTTCTTTGTTTACTTGCATGGGGTACCAAATAGCTAGTACCATCAATGATCAGAATTCAAGTCCACTCATAGCTAAGCAGGTAAATCATCTTTGCTGGACTTCATTCCACTAACCAAATAAGGAAAAGAAGAAAACCCTACGATGATTCGTCCACGGTGAGGTGCACGATTAAGATGTGATTAGAGAAGTTAAAACTAATGTTGCTAGGGAGATGAAGATAGTGAATAGCCATGGGAAATTAATTGGACAAATGTATTCAATCTTGACTTGTGAGGTGAATGATCAAGAGAGCTATGAAATGATTTGCCCAAACTAGAGTAGCAGTATGATATATAAGCAATAGTGCCAATGTAAGAACAAGGTATTTACAAGCGGTATGATATATTTGGTTCTATCATAATTGTAAATATGCATCGATATCCAGTCTATCCCTGAGTGTAACAAGAACATCTTATAAAGAGCACAAGAGTAAAGCAAATACTGACTGCACAATGCAAAATAACCACACGAAAAAAAAAAAAAAAAAAAAAAAAAGCTCATGAAAATCAAGCAGGCAATGCAAAGCTTTCCTGTCTCCAGTGTGGAGGATCCATCACAGCACACCTATCCAATTTCTCAAATTCACCAACCTAAACAAAGGGTGGATAGCATAGTTAATTACTCCAATTGTCTATAACAAAGCAAAAGTGTAAAATAACCAATATGTAGATTACAAACACAACAAACAATGAAAAGTGACCGAATATCGTTTAGTCAATACCTTTTCTTTGCAGGTGGGGCAATAGTGATACTTATGCCAAAGGCAGTCCATTGAAGGAAAAAGAAAGCATACTCCCAGCATAAATGGCATCATACAACCAACCACAGCAGCTGAACTTATCTTTGATCTGTAGAGGTCAAGAAAGTATCATAACCAGATGAAGGAGCATAATTATTCGAATGAACACAAACATACAACATCAACCCCTCTCCTCTTCCTACATCTTACACCATGATAAATCTATTGATGCCTTGCTACAAAAATTCTTGAGCTAATGTGCAACAAAACTTTTGTAAGATTGTATACAATTCCAACATTTGAATTTACATTCTTTATGCTACTTACAATAAAAACTAGATTTGTAATATGGTAGCATATTTGATTTATGCTATTATTGTAATAATTGCCATTATTGTTGTTGAACAAAGCATCAGAAAAATATAAATTTTACTGCAATACAAATAAATTAGATTGGTTGCAAATCCTTCATGATAATGATAGGTTTTGGGCCTTAGATGAGATAAGAATAGTTTAGAGGGGGTGCAATTAGTTAGGACGTTTATAAGGAATTTCAATTATAAATAGAGGACAGGAGGGAAAGAGGAGGGCATCCAAATATTGAGTAAAGGTTTAGTGGGCTCAAGAGAGTATTCTCTAAAGAATGGGAGGTTCCCAGTCCTATTAAAACTTGATTTATCTTGTAGTTCATATCCTTTTGATATCAATTTAGATCTTGGGTCCTATTAGATAAAAACGTAGTATACTTTATAGGCATAAGTGTATGTTCATAAGCAAGAGGCCGTGAGTTCGAATCGTTGAACTAAATAAGCATTCAAACAACAACTATTTCCAAGGAATTTCAACAAAATAGGGTAAACGGCACTCAAATCATTTCAATTAATTGCTTGAGCATATCCGCAACAACCAGACAATTCATGCCTTATGTTGTAAGCAAGCATCAAGTTCCACAACCTAAGAAATTTTATTGAGTAAAAGTACTTCTAATCCTAAAGAAGAAAATTAGGTCAAATACAAATTTGCCGATTGATCAATCAACCAAATCGAAAGTTCCAATCCTCATTCAATTAAAACTAAGATTGAGATAATGATCGAGAAGAAAAACAACAATTAACAGAATAATTAGACGCATAATTTCAAATAACCTAGACGCAGAGCAAGAGAGGTTGTAGAAAAGGAACCTGACGGTGCTGAGACCGGACTTTCCACAATAAAAACAGTAGAAAGGAGCGGGAGTGTCGCGGTACATGGTCTGGTGAAGAGGAACTCCCTGGGGATCGCCAAAAATGGCGTTCGGAGGGATCTGGCCGGCCTGATACGCGTTGTTGCCGACGAATAATGGAACTCCGACGACCGGCGCGTCGGTCTTCGACATTTTCGCTAACCTTTCTCTCTCTGTGCTTCTCCGCCGGCGATCTGAAAGCCGTTTGGAATAGAAATCAATGACGGAGAAGAAGAATTACGATCGGAGAAATAGCGGCGAAAATTCTTCGTTAAGAAAATGAATACGTTGCAATTGGTTTAGGTTTGGCCCCACATAAAAACGGCATCGTAAGACTTTTTTTTTCTTTCTTTCTTTTTAATGGATGTATTTATACTTTATGAAAGAAAAAAAAAAAACAAATTATTTTGATTTTTTTTTATTTCTTTTTCCACATCTTTATCGAATTTTTCATTTTTTTGATTTATTAATTATATTGCACGAGATGTTATTATAATTTGTTAAACTCGTCTAAAACCAAACATCGAAAGTTATATTATTAGAATTTTTCTTTTTCATTCATTAATTTTTTGGAAAATTACGGTGGATAATAATTTTAGGAAAATAATTATAAATCTAATTATATTTAAAATTATTAGTAAATCTATTTTTATTTTAAATTTACTTAATAATATTTTTAAAGAATACCAATTATAACTTTGGATCAGTTCTCTTTTTCCATGCTCAGCTGACGATTCTTTTTTTTTCTTTCTTCATTTTTTTTTTATCATTTGCGATTTAGAATTGTGACCAGGTGGCAAATTACTTTTTTCTTAAAAAAAAAATCAACTATTTTTTTTAAAAAAAAAGTTAAATTAATTAAGTACGATAAGATTTTATAATTTTCATTGTTTTTTTCTTTTAAATCTTCATTTTTACTTCATTCTTTTTTCTATTTGTTATTCAATTAATTTTAAATTTGTAGGTTTGATGTTACAAATGTCAATTTATTAAGTTGGATGTTCCAAATTTTGATTTTTCAATTTTTTTACTACGATATTAATTTTATTGACTAAATAATTTCATACCTTAATACAATATTTTTTTTTTGTTAATACTAAATTAAATGTTTATTGAAACAATATAGGAATACACAATGATTATATTTATTAATTTTTTAAAATTAACTATAATTACGATTATTTTCTAGATTCAATTAATCCACTATTTTATTAAAATAAAATTAGTATTACTAGTGTAATGATTAGACAATATTAATGATTAATACTTATATTAATAAATATTTATAATACTGTATTATTGATTAATAAAGAGAAGGGTTATTTGTGTTATTTTTGCCTATAAAAGGATTTTTTTATTAAAATGCGGTAGTTAGTTTTGCGGGATATTTTTGTAAATTATTTTGTTATTTAGGCTAGTCATGCTAAAAGCGCATAATTTTTTAACTAGCGACTGCTTTTTCATTCAATAGTTTTTTATCTAGTGACTGTATCTTCCAATCTATCAACAATATAAGTTTGGAATAATTTTTTAAACAAGAAAAGTTGCTTGTTTGATATTTTTTTTAGTAAATTATAAATTTAATTTTTATTTTTCGAAAGAAAGTTATTAGTTGAATTGTGCTACAATAGTGTATATAATTTTAAAGTCGAAAATTTAGGCCCCGTTTGATAACCATTTGGTTTCTTGTTTTTTGTTTTTCAAATTTAAGCCTATTTTCTCTCAAATTTTCTATAATTTATTTCATTCTTTCGACCATGTATACATTTTTCCCTAAGAAAGAAGGTGGAGACCAACCAACTTTTAAAAATAAAAAAAAGTAGCTTCCCAAAATTCGTTTTTGTTTTTAAAAGTTGATTAGTATTCTCCTACTTTTTTAAATAAAGATGAATAAATGGTAGGAATGATGGAGCACAATGTAGAAAATTTGAGATAGAATAGGCTTAAATTTGAAAAACCAAATGGTTATCAAACGGAGTCTTAATTAGTGTAATTGGATAAAGTCTAAAAAAACTCTATATCATTTCTAATAGATGATGAACTAAATATTAAAATAGATTAATACCAAATAATATAATCAATTGTGTCACGGACCCATTCGATTAAAAAAATAAAGTTTGTAAAATATTTATAGTGTGCTTTTTCTTTGAGTCCATAAATATAGACCGACTTTATCGACCCCATTTACAATACTATAGATTTCCTTTAATTTACATTTTTTAGTACTTTATAGATAATTTCCCTTTTTTTGGATTCTTGTTAATTATACATCATAAAAGATTTGAGTGAATCCATATATATTTAATTTTTCTTTGTTGCTTTGTTTTTGTTCAAAAGCATGATCATAATAAGACGGTACAAAAGGAGACAAGACGCCTAGCAAAAAATTAAAATAGCCCATAAATAACTTTTTACATGTTCTTGGGAAAAATAGATCATCCCTCCATATACAATTAGAATATTCCAGATGCATATGCCACATTTCTTGAGTTATTAAATATAAAAGACAAATTACAAGTAAATTGTGGATTAAAAAAAAAAGAAAAATTGTTAGTACACCAATAATTAAAGACAAAAGATTGAAACATACCATCTTTTAATCTATGTTCATGTTGATGAGTTAAAATTACTTTAGCTATGTTTTCGTTTTTAAGTTTCGTGCATTTTTTAAATTATAGTTTCCATTATTTAAAAAAATAAAAATAAATAATTCAACGAATTTATTATTATTATTTTGAAATAACGAATTTTAAAATTTGAATGCATAACAATATGTTTATCAAGAAAAGAGTGCATAACTATATGGTTATTATTTTTAGTTTTTTTTAGAAAATACGGTTACCATTTGATTTACGATGTTATTGAAGGTTACTAAAGAAAAAGAACGATGTTATCGAAGGAGCACTATTTTTTGGTTTAAAGAAATATATTAAAACGAAATATATAAGGGGAATTTGCATGTATATTACAATAAGATAAAAAAATTGAGTAAATAACAACTTTTTGAAAATATTTGCAAATCT